>JANFCV010000018.1:600000-820000 GCA_024500475.1 Phthorimaea operculella | reverse complement strand
TGTCTGTCTGTCTGTCTGTCTGTCTGTCTGTCTGTCTGTCTGTCTGTCTGTCTGTCTGTCTGTCTGTCTGTCTGTCTGTCTGTCTGTCTGTCTGTCTGTCTGTCTGTCTGTCTGTCTGTCTGTCTGTCTGTCTGTCTGTCTGTCTGTCTGTCTGTCTGTCTGTCTGTCTGTCTGTCGTCTGTCTGTCTGTCTGTCTGTCTGTCTGTCTGTCTGTCTGTCTGTCTGTCTGTCTGTCTGTCTGTCTGTCTGTCTGTCTGTCTGTCTGTCTGTCTGTCTGTCTGTCTGTCTGTCTGTCTGTCTGTCTGTCTGTCTGTCTGTCTGTCTGTCTGTCTGTCTGTCTGTCTGTCTGTCTGTCTGTCTGTCTGTCTGTCTGTCTGTCTGTCTGTCTGTCTGTCTGTCTGTCTGTCTGTCTGTCTGTCTGTCTGTCTGTCTGTCTGTCTGTCTGTCTGTCTGTCTGTCTGTCTGTCTGTCTGTCTGTCTGTCTGTCTGTCTGTCTGTCTGTCTGTCTGTCTGTCTGTCTGTCTGTCTGTCTGTCGTCTGTCTGTCTGTCTGTCTGTCTGTCTGTCTGTCTGTCTGTCTGTCTGTCTGTCTGTCTGTCTGTCTGTCTGTCTGTCTGTCTGTCTGTCTGTCTGTCTGTCTGTCTGTCTGTCTGTCTGTCTGTCTGTCTGTCTGTCTGTCTGTCTGTCTGTCTGTCTGTCTGTCTGTCTGTCTGTCTGTCTGTCTGTCTCGTCTGTCTGTCTGTCTGTCTGTCTGTCTGTCTGTCTGTCTGTCTGTCTGTCTGTCTGTCTGTCTGTCTGTCTGTCTGTCTGTCTGTCTGTCTGTCTGTCTGTCTGTCTGTCTGTCTGTCTGTCTGTCTGTCTGTCTGTCTGTCTGTCTGTCTGTCTGTCTGTCTGTCTGTCTGTCTGTCTGTCTGTCTGTCTGTCTGTCTGTCTGTCTGTCTGTCTGTCTGTCTGTCTGTCTGTCTGTCGTCTGTCTGTCTGTCTGTCTGTCTGTCGTCTGTCTGTCTGTCTGTCTGTCTGTCTGTCTGTCTGTCTGTCTGTCTGTCTGTCTGTCTGTCTGTCTGTCTGTCTGTCTGTCTGTCTGTCTGTCTGTCTGTCTGTCTGTCTGTCTGTCTGTCTGTCTGTCTGTCTGTCTGTCTGTCTGTCTGTCTGTCTGTCTGTCTGTCTGTCTGTCTGTCTGTCTGTCTGTCTGTCTGTCTGTCTGTCTGTCTGTCTGTCTGTCTGTCTGTCTGTATGCCGCGCCCTCATATCTTCGTCAGTTTAAGAGCTATCGACATGAAATTTGGTGAGAAGATAGATCGTGTTGACCCAAAAAAAGAAATGTTAAGAAAAAAATATTTTAAATGTTTTTTGGACCCCCTCCCATACAAGTGAAAGGGGGGCAAACATTTTTTTTTTCTTCTGTAATATTGAGTAGGGTATCGTTGAATAGGTCTTTTAAAACTAAGGTGAGGTTTCTTTGAAACAAAGTCACTAAAATGTTTCTGTCACGAGATATTTGCTTTTAAAAAGGGCGTTTTTGACCCATAATTTGTTCCAGCTGTAACTTCTAAAGTATAAACGCTAAAAATTTTAAATAAATATGGAATATAGCTTACAATCTGAAGTTACAATGAAAACTTTAACGAATATTGTACCTTTAAGGGTTTCAGAAAAAATTGAGTTTTTCCATTTGCGGTTGGTCATCATACTGCTGCTAACAAACCAGCAACAAATTAAGTTTGTAATGCTGAAAAACCTGATATTTAAACGTTGACTACGAAACCCTATTTGTGGGCGTGTCTGACACGCTCTTGGCCGGTTTTTTTTTATATAGTTCAGTGCATAGCCGTTCAGTTTCATTCATAGCCTGGTTTGCTCATAGAATATATAGGTATACAACAGATTTGTTCGTTGTTATGAAGATAAACCAATATTTGAGTACTCATCAGTATTTTTACCTCTGCTTTGCTGAAATACTCTGAATCGTGTCAATTAATATTCAAACAGCGCGAGCACACAATCTCTTGCAAAACATAACAAAACAAAAACATTTCCAATTTCAAAGTTGACAAAGTATTACAAAATACTGGCTGAAAACAAAAAGCGTAAAGCTTTTCAAAGAGACAACAATGTGCGTCACGTGAAGGTGAAAAAATGGGGTCTCGCTTTATCGCAAGGGTCATGAGGTCGTGACCCGTTTCAGAACCCGATAATGGTATGGAGAGGCTCGTATTATATTTGGGACTCTATGAGATGAAGGAAGGGTTATCGCCAGACAATCTTTATGTATTCGTCGAAGGATTATAGATGATGGAACGTTGGAATTAGGGACGATATTTTGGGCTTTGCTTGGTGACTTAGGACAGCTTTTGACGATTTGATGGGGCGCTGTATTAGAATGTTAGCCCGCAACCCCCTATATGGATGACTGTCTCAAAGAAAATATTGGCTTAATTTTATACTTTAAGTATGTTTCTATAGAAAGTTTTATTTAGCAATCTTACCAGTCCTTGTCATTGTGTACAACGAGTGATCTCTTGTCTTCCGCTGCAACAGTTTGTAGACGACCACTGCACCAGCCAGAAACACCACAACAGCCACCGCGATACCAATGTAGAGGGGGATGTCACTATGTGCTGCCACTGTGAAAGAAAAGGATAGGTTATAGTCATACTTCAAGCTACCTAGACCTTGTATAAACTAAAAGGTCATATTGAGTCTCTATCTGTTTGTTAAGAAAACATGATGTAAAAGAAACAATATCCAGTAGGAACGAAGATAGTTTACGACATTGCATTGAACAAACAGACAATGAAAATATTTGCAGAGCACTTTCTCATAACAGTATTATTGTTGAAGATTTCATAAACCAACTTGAAGCTATTAAAGCAAACAAAGTTTTAATAACAGCCCCGCAGCAAGACAGATTAAAAAATATACCCGACAGATATTTTCCGAGCTACAAAACAAATGTAATGCCATTCCCAGACTATTAAAACTGACGTCTTCACGAGGCTTTTTATTCAGAGACCGCAGGTCCGTAAGCATTTCAACGTAGCTGGCAACATTTAAACAAAGCAGTAAATTACAAAGTTGGGGTTTCCATCAACAAAGTTTTATAACGTGAGAAAATATTGCCACGTTCGCTTAAGACTTCTTCTAACTTTTTCCGTGAAATGTTGTTCGGGCCTTGGGAAGGAGGTCAATTTGTGATTCTCCGCTCTTCAGCGACATGTTTACGATTTGTTCTTATGTTCTGCGGACGAGATCCCAAAGGTTGTCGAAAACTATAAAACAGGCAATCAAAAAATATTATTCACCTGCGCCTGACGCTTTACGAGCTGACTATAAATGTTTTGTTCTACTGACGAATATATTTCTTCCCTTTACGGCTTTGATATTACGGTTTAAAATATTTTGAATTTTATAATCTCATCGTTTGTGGTGGAACTGCGGGTTTCTGGCAGTGTGCCTCGATATTATTTATGTCAGCGTCTCCAACTTTACGATTGGCCGGAGGCGCGTTTTTAACGACTATTTTTTGTGTAAAGTGCCGTGAAAAGGACCCAAATTAAGCACAGTCCTCTTTTTCGACGATATATTTTGGAGATGGATGAATGCTTTTAACTGTACGTGGGCTGAAAGTTGTATGGCCTTATAACTTTGTCAAAGGTGGAAGAGGCACAGATGAGGTAATAAGAAAGTAGTTTAAGGTATGCTTCTACTAAAGCCAGTAAAGCACCGATAATGACAAAAATAAGCTAGTTCCTCTTATCATCGCATCAGCTTCGACTAAAAACGAAACCCCTTTAAGCTCCTAAACCGATACACTATCTTCCGTAACCACAATGAAGCCATCGGGCTCGTTCGATAAAGGGATAAAGATCTCGGCCGATGCTTTAATGAAAAACATGGCAGAGGCCGCCCTGATGCTACAAAACGTTCCACTCGGCTCTTATTACAGCAACTTGTACATTAAATTAAGAAGAATGAAAATAAACGCCCGATTGGTCGTCATGAAGTTGCAACAGTTACTTACGTTTCAGTCTTTATTGAGTTGTCTTGAAATTAATGAAATAATTAAGTTTTAAGACGAGTAATAAAAGTGAAAGGATTTGAATAGGTCGCCATAAATTTGCCGTCTGTACTCAAACATGTCAGTTTTGGATTTTTTGTTCGTATTATAAAATTACAATCATGAATTAAAAAACTTATATGAGTCATCAATTTTGAAAATACTTCTCTTATAGCAACGTTTAATTTTAAACTGGCCCAAAGTAACATAAACACAGATAATAATTTTAAACGAAACTCAAATTAAGTACAAAATTTTAGGCCAGAAGCTGCGTATCAAGCCGAAGTGGCGTAAACTTGCGAACATGGGGTCGAAATCGATAAGAATCTCTTTGCACCTGGCCTTTCAAAATGAGGGTTCCGAATCGCAGTTAATTTAAAAGCACTCGCCAACTTGCTAATGACTTCAACCATATTCGGATACTAATTGAAAAGACCAATATAAAACTTTATACGACCTATCCGAAATGCTCGGCCCTGACGGTTGATTGGAAACTGATGAAAATTGACTTTTACGCCAGCAATAATGTTAAAGAAGCGGTAGTGCGCAAAGAAAACGACCCTTGAAGTAATGGGTCTTTAAATGGAAAAGGTCTAAATTCAATTAAAATTACAAATTCTCAAGCAGTTAATTTTGTCATATGGCGGTATTCCAATTTACATAATTTCGGACCAGAGCGAGGCCAAATTTGTTAAATTCGAAATTGTCTCTTTAAAGAAATTTAGTACATCCCAAAGCAGTCCGTCGCAATGAGGTAATATTTATTGGACAGATGAGAATTTGTTATGATTTATGAGCATTAACAAAATTCAATTTAACCTTCAAATTTTGAAATCAATTGAACGGTTAGTGTTAGATCTGATCTATCGATATTGGTAAAATGCTGATAATGGGAATAAAAGTGGAATGGCTGCTAATTTAGATTCAATGCCGATAGCAGAAGGTAATTGTTATACATGCCACGTTTGACCTATAACTGGGGCATACTGGGCCATAGCTACAGATAAAGGTAAATGCACATTGTAACACACTGGAACGTAATTCGATACTTTACACAAAACTGCCAAACTAATCTAGGCTTGAGAAGAGAAAATTTAAGTAATACTGTGAGAGTGGAATGTGCCCATTATTCTCGGTAAACATTTTCTTTTTGCAACGTTAACGCCTACTGCTGAGCAAATAATTTTAAATTACACACTGGGTCTGCAAGAATGTAACCATATTCAGCGATCAAAATAGCCAGAAGCTCTCAGCACCTCCAGTTCTTGCTCGTAAATGCGTACGCAGCTTTGTACGCAATGGCGCAACTCTGCAGTAAAACTCGGTATCAATAAATCGTCCACATAAACAACTTCTCGTCTCACGTATACCCACGATCGGATACCAATAAATCATTATAACATCCGCTACTTCATGCCGTAACCGCATTTAGAAAATTAATTTCAGTTTAAATGCTTATCCGATTAATGTCGAAATTTGTACGCCGTGTAAACATTTGTCAGTGCCAGTCGTATATTCGTGTCCAATGCAGAGATTGGAGATAGGAAATCCAATCGAAATTTACAAACCCTTGTCGCTTTACCCATAACGTGGTAGGGGGGCTTGCGGAATTAAACTCTCGGCTAGAGGTATTTACAGGATAACATGTCTTGGTACCATTGTGCAAGGACTATTGTTGTACGTTGTGTCTGTGGATGTGTGGATGCAGTTTGCAGTTTCCCGCTGTGTTCTCCGGCTGAGCTCACTACAAATCATTTAGCGGGCCCACCTCCAGCAATGATTGCTTGGCATATAAATCGATTTGTTTGTTTATGCGTGAGTCATATTAATGTGATGAGGCTTTCACTTTAAGATATTTACGTTCTTGATGATGTCGGAGGCAAAGAGATGTGCGTTGGTGTCATCGTAAGAATTAAATACTTTATGGATGTAATTAGTTTCGATGTCGAATTGCATGCGGCAGATGTAAATATCTCTGTTCCGTGCAAGTATTGACATTTTATTAACACGAGTCACAAAAACTTGTCTGGGGTCGTAAGGTTTCGACTCGAAAATCAAGTATTGATTTGACAGTAGTTGCAAGATTCTTTGCTTATTAATTGACAGGTGAAAATTATTGATCAACAGAACCTTTGATCAAAAAACTGACAGCTGCAGTCAAACTAGTTTCACCAAAGATAAAAGAAAGCGAAGTGCTAAAAGATCCTATTCAAACCTCTATAAACGTTGAATTCACACGCTATTCGGATGTTTAGGCAACAAAAGATGAAAAGCTGCTATAAAATTTCGCTATTTCCCCCTTTGTATGCGGCAATTAGGCAAATGAAGCGGCGGCATGTGGATGAATAGTCCTCGCTTTCATGTGGGGCAATTCACTGATAGTCCTTCTCGAATTAGTTGAAAAGATAAGGCTGAGGAAATGGGGCTCAATTATTTTAATACTGTTAATGGAATCGAAATAACAGAATCACCTATTTATAATCAATTAGAGGAAATTGATTCAAGAGGCACTGGAGATTGATTGAGGCATCAATGATACTATTAGAAAAGCAGTAACATTTCGAATGGAACAACATTTCTAAATTCAAAACATAGATTAAAAGGTCTTAGGTAGAAAAGTTTGCGCTTGAAATAAATTTAAATCTTACTTACATAACCTCATTCAGATCTGTTTCAGTTAGCAAAGTTAAGATGACGAAGGTTGTTCAAAAGCTGTTGCGTATGACGCGTTTCCCCGAGTGATTATGATAAACGTTCACAGTTAGTTGAGTTTGTATTATAAATGGTTATGTGCCTTTTACAGACTATCATCAAGTTGTGGTTTATGGTTTAATTTGATATTCAAGTTAAATGTACTAAATTATGAAAAAGCTTTTATATAGAACTTTTACTTTCATTAATGTCAAATTTAATTTAGGGCACATTTCACGCAAATAATAAATCTAACTCATTCATGATTCTATGAACTAAAATTAATTAATTCAATAATCAATTTTCAAATATTTACAAACTAAGAGCAACAAATAATTTTACCCAGAAGGTAAAATTGAATTACCTACTATCAAACGGAATTGCTCCATTTATAAACATACCGATAACAACTTATTGAACTCTCAGTATCGAATTACCAACCTCTCCGACCTTTAGTATAATACATTTCCAATATAAGAGGCACTTTCACATTATAGCAATCAATAACTATCAAAAGCTTTTCCCTTAAGTGACAATAGACATAAAAGCCGATAACATAATATCCATCACTCGTGCTCAATCGAACACCACTCTTTCCAGCCTAAAAACCGAAGTGAAAAATGAACCGCGATTCATAACAATCCATCTCGACGAGAAGATAAACAAAACCAATTTCTACGCAAATATGTCAGCGATTGCAGATATTGTAGTAGATTTATTTGAAACCGAAGGCGTTGGTGGAGCAAAGTAAATATAGGGTGAATAAATAAACAAAAGCGAACCCGAAGGTTATTTATCAAAACACATGATAAACAATGGAGGAAATTGAATCCAAGTCAACGGAGACCTGGGTTTGATTTATTGCCATTATAAACAAAATGCCGCTGATCATTTTCCATTTGGCATATTGGTTCAGGGGTTGTCTAAGAAAAGGGGAAATTGATTAAATGTAGCTTTACTTTTCCTTTTGATGCCCGAATTAAAGCTACTTCTGTGTTAACATTCAAATATCTGAGGGCTACCCATTCTAGGGGTAAAATTATTCTCTAGTTAAAGTAACTAGTTTATGGCAGAGCACGAAGTGAGAGATTTTAATGAACAAATATTATTTTAAGGCAAACTTTTTTAACTTTGTAATAAAATGCAAAAATTTCGAAAAGCGCGAGATGAGAATTACATCCCAACGTTTGCAAGCAAAATCGTCTAAAAAATTTAAACTAACCGACCACTTCACTGCACCCTATGAATATTAAACTAAAATGAAATGCAATTAAAACTCGGAAAGGAAAAAGAACAATGAGAGAATTATACAACATTACCATAGAAAGACAAGACCAGTCAACATTTTGTTGGAAGTTATATAAATTTTTAGGTTCTCTCTAAATATAGACGATATGATACGACCCAGATGGTCATGGCACCCGATTTTAGTATCTCTCAAGACCGGAGTCTTTTTAACGTATCCAACTTAAGTTGACCTTTGAAAAATCTTAACGCCTTTTTGATTTTATTGGATGCCTTTGCGGAATTTGAAGGGCAGAGGTCTGGGTGTATTGGTAGGTCATAGTTACAACCGATAGCCTGTTATAAAGCGGCTAGCGAGCATTTCATAGTTATGAGCGAAGGAAAAGGAAGTGTATTTTTAGCCATATGGCATCTGGCAGGAGTCGTGGGTCTTTCACGGAATTGACTTAATTAACGTGTCTCTGGAGGAGGGCTTTCATAAATTTGAAACTTCACGCGTGTGGCTTGTTACAAACTTTTTGCACGATATGTTTCGCGAAAACATAAACCACAATGATACCAGCAACGCTTTATAAAGCTTTATTTGAAGGTGCGTAGATACGTTTGTAGAATTCGTAGCAAGTAGGTCAAGTGTAATCCGTTATTCATAGCAATAACGAATATGGCTATAAAATGAGAAATACTAGAATCAATTAATAGAAACATGAAAGTCATAAGGAAGTAGCAGAACAATTAGAGAAAGCCATGTATATCGAAGTCGTTCAATTTGTTACGAGCTTAGTAGTTTTGTTCATGAAACTATTAAAGGTCAAGAGCTGCTTTACTTTTGAAGTATCAATATAAAGTTTTAAAACGTCAATTAGGAGGAAATCCATTAAAGAAATAAACTCCATAACATATTCCAAAAAATCGAAAAATTATTGAATTACACTATCGGGAGTACAATTATTGGGAATAGAAAGCATGGAAATATGAGAATAAACATAAGAAAATCGAATTATTCGAGCTTATAATCGAGCTACTATAGAGGTCAAATGCTAGTTAGCTAGCTAGCTGGCTAAATATAGTTGGATTAGATTGGTGAGTAAATAGGTGCCAGCTTATTATGTAGCGTGAAATGTGACGCAAGCCTTTCAAAGTACTTACGTAATCCAAATCCATTCATTCATACAACCCATTACCCTGAAACTGTGAATAGTAAAGTTTCATTCACAAGTACCCTGAAAGTGGTCAGAGTTTCTAAACATGTCGGTCCATTGCGGTTTGTGTTTGTTGACCGTCCTAAGATTCTCAAAGTAGTCTCACTAATCAGGGCCTCGAATCTGCGATGCACTTTGTAATGTCAGTAATGTCAATATGGAAGTTTCTAGCTATCGACGAAAAACCGCGCTAACGGAGGAATACATTGACTATTTAGTACTGAGCTAAAAATAAGATGCTTCGTAACTTTCAATGTATACTAAAATCGTTTTTGCATATGTGTGGGTGTTCGAAATCATAAGTCAAAAAATGGATATCATTCATTTAAATGTGAATGAAATATCCGAGTAAGGATATAATTTTTGACACATTTTTACTGTCAAATAAAATAGCTTTCCATTTGCATTTTATGTCAGAAAGCAAGATAGCGAAGTGTTGGGAACTGGGAACTTTCGGAAAGCAATATAGCGAAGTGTTGGGCAAAATTCATCACAAAACAAAAACTATTGCATCGTAAATATCTTTTACCTCTAAAGATAAAGATATCTTGTTCGCAAAAATTTTTATAAAGGTTTTATAAAGGTTCACTACAAACAACGCTAAAATACAATCAATTTAGCTATGTACAATCCGTCAAAATATATAACACACGAATCACAGGTAAAACGTATTTCTTAGAATATTACAATAATTACGAAGTAAAACTGTAAAATCATCACCACACTTTCTGATTCATCAAAATGTCGCCGCCATGTTCATTTAACAGCTGATACCTAGTGATTTCGTTCGTTCTCAAACATAAACAATCAGTATTTTTGGTATTATTTTATTACTAGCTGTTACCCGCGGCTTTGCCCGCGTACTCATAGGGATCAATTAGTTGCGTATTCTAAACGACACATCGATACCACAATACTCATACTCAAGAAACTTTATTATTATAGTATAGTGTTATATATTCATCTATGTATGTACTATGAATGTATTCTCATGCTAAACAAAAATCTGTTTTCCGATGGGAAAAATATGTTTTTCCGGGATAAAAAGTAGCCTATGTCACTCTCCAGCCTCTCACCTAACTGAACACCTCAAAAAACTCTATGATGTCGCTGTGTTGTGACGTGAAGGAAGGATAAACAAACAAACAAACACACTTTCGCATTTATAATATTAGTATGGAAGTATGGATTTTCTAAGTTAAGTGATTTTCAACACGAAACTATAAATATATATATGTCGCAGGAGCATCGCGAAATCCCTAGGCTCTTTGCGAAGTGCCGGATAAGTGCCAAATGCATCGATTTATTCGCACATTTCCCATAAAAACTAGAAAACTGGGAATTCGTTAACTGCATAGACGTAAATCTAGGAAAAAAGCGTATAAGGCGACACGCTCGTAGCCGCCGACGCACCTGCTACGACTTTTCGGTGGTTTAAGTCCCTCTACGCCGCTGTAGCTCGCGCACAGCAGCACTCGCGACGCTTCGTAAGCTCTCGTTTGTCGCAGTAGTGGAAGGCTTCGTCGCAGTCGAGCCCCTCTCTAGTCTCCAGCAAAGGTTGCATATGCTGGTCAGGTGGTTCAGCCTGCAATGGCCTACAAAGTACTACACAACCAATCCAGCACCATGTTAGAAGCACTAATTGACCACGAGGGTACCGTATGGGAACGGTGCCCTGGAAATGACGTCAACCCTCTTTGGGAATGCCAGACGTCAACCCTCTTTGGGAATGCCTAACGTCAACCTTCTTAGAGTGCTGACGTCAACCCTCTTGGAATTGACGTCACCCTTTTGGGAATGTGCTTGAGCTACAGCGGCGTAGAGGGACTTAAACCACCGAAAAGTCGTAGCAGGTGCGTCGGCGGCTACGAGCGTGTCGCCTTATATGCAGTTTTCCTGGATTTATGTCTATGCAGTTAACAGTTTTCCTAGCATTTATGGGAAATGTGCGAATAAATCGATGCATTTCGCACTTATCCGGCTCTTCGCGAAGGGCCTAGGGATTTCGCGACTGACCAAATTTCACGATGGTCCTGCGAATATACACTAAACAATAAAGCTTTTACTTTACTTACTTTTTCACTTGCGAAATTAAGTTATAATGGGTTGAAACTGGGTGATTTCGGTTTTAATCCGGTTTTAGCCCAAGTAGATGAAACGGGTTTTAACCCACTACCCACCTCTAGAAATCAGAAAGCAGAAAATATTTATTATTTCCCAACACTATTAAAAATACCATAGAGTTTGTAGTCTATGTTTTATAAAATAACCAAACTAACCAGATAAGAGCAAGACAAATGTATGCTACTTTATCCAAGCAAGACTGAGATAGAATGCAAACAGTCTGTCATGAATTTGCTTTGATCCGCATGTAAATGACCTCTTTGATGTGTCGTGATATTTGGCAGAATTGACCTTGTTGACATAAGTCAGTTGGTTTTGGTATTTACCTCAAAGAGTAAATTAATATTTACAAGGGTAAAGAGAGCCCCATCGCAAGCTTTCCTGCCGACCTGTTTTGAAGCGCCATCTGCTTATTGAAACTGTAAACTAACCTATGAGCATTATTAATGTTCATGCCATATTTTGCCCCGCAGGACCTTTCTTTCGGCCGCACTCGGGCCTTAATTTGACCTTTCAGGCCGTGGTGGAGTGTTCCCACGCTTATCACGACCCCCTACCCCATGATGAGTCTTTTCCCGATAGGCTTATGCCTAGTTGGCGTCTCCCCGACGATCGTCTAGAAGACTACTCGATCACCCCGCTGGACCAGTTGCACACTTGGACAGTACCGTTGAGGGTACAACTGGGACAAAATTATCCCAGTTGTACCATGACAAACAGTACAACACACACATTACACTCGTCTTTACTAGTATTTAGTATTTAGGAATCTCTAAAAATTTATTTTAAAATACTTTAACCCATGTTCACATCAATAATGTTGAACAATGCAATAAAAGGAATTAATGTAAAATGAAAAAAATAAAAATTCATAAAATTATTCAAATTTTGGAATGTCATCAATCAGAATGTAATTACAAAATATTTGACAAGTATTAAACTAAATTAAAATTATTATTAGAAAAAGGACTAAATTTTGCACCAACTCCAACACGTATACCAGTGGAAGAAGTAATCTGCAGCGTAGAGGAATGTATCTTCAAAAATAAACTACCTAAGGAAGATTCTGAAGCTATACGTCAGGACATTTCCAGTGTTCTGAGACGAAGTAAATTACCAAAGAAGAATCTATCCAAGCAAGAACTCGATGCGTTGAAGACCTTACGCAAAAATGAAGATCTGACCGTCCTCCGTGCAGACAAAGGGAACGCCACTGTCGTGATGGACACATCTGATTATAACCTCAAAATGTCATTGTTGTTGTCTGATGAAAAAACATATAAAAATGTTACTAGAGACCCCACCAACTCTATTATGAAGAAAACAACCTCATTAATAAATAAACATAAAGACACATTAGAGTTAGATGTGAAATCCTTACTACCAACTTGTGCAAAACCACCAAAAATATATGGCCTACCCAAAATCCACAAAACTGATGTTCCACTCCGTCCAATAGTGAGCCAGATTGATACACCAACTTACAAACTGGCCAAGCACCTAGCTAATGTGCTCTCCCCGCTCCGGGGCCAAACAAATGCACATGTAAAGGACTCATATCAGTTTGTTGGAGATATCAAAAATTTACAGATAAACAGTGATGAAACAATGGTTAGTTTTGATGTCCAATCACTATTTACAGCTATTCCAGTTAAGGACTGTATTGAAATAGTAAAAAGAAAGTTAAATGAAAATAATATGGCAATAGAATATGCAGAACTTTTGGAATGGTGCCTAACATCTGGTTACCTATTGTGGAATGATGAGTTCTATGTACAAGTCGACGGCGTGGCCATGGGCTCTCCAGTATCCCCCTTGGTAGCTGACATCTTCATGGAGGACTTTGAGGATCGAGCCCTGAGGCACGCTCCGGTCGTGCCGAAGATGTATAAGAGGTACGTAGACGACACCTTTACCATCCTCCCACAAGACAAAGTTATTGCTTTCCAAAATCATCTAAATTCAATCTATCCTAAT
The DNA here is from genome assembly GCA_024500475.1 of Phthorimaea operculella. Lineage (NCBI taxonomy): Eukaryota > Metazoa > Arthropoda > Insecta > Lepidoptera > Gelechiidae > Phthorimaea > Phthorimaea operculella. Next base: position 806,708 of record JANFCV010000018.1, on the reverse strand, counting down.
ATAAAATTCACAATAGAAACAGAACAAAACAATCAATTAGCATTCTTAGATATTTTAATCATTAAAAACCCAAATGGTACAATCAGTCACTCCGTATATAGAAAACCAACCCATACAGATAGGTACCTAAATGGTAACTCCCACCATCATCCGAGCCAATTAGCTGCCGTTGGCACCTCTTTGTTTCAGAGAGCACGCGGCATCTGTGACCCCCAACACCTAGATGATGAGCTAAATCATGTGAGACGAGTACTCCATGAAAATGACCTGAAACCACCTCGTCAACGTCACAGAAACCGTGCCAAACCATCCACAGTCGAGCGTCAACCAGCATACTTACCATATCTAAAGGGAGTAACTGACAAGATTGGCAGAATTCTGCAGCGAGCTTCAATCAAAACCATTTTCAAGCCGCCAAGGAAGATCAGCCAGTACATCAGATCAGTCAAATGCAACATCCTCTCCAAGATCCTGGTGTTTATAAACTTGACTGTGACTGTGGACTCTCATACATAGGGGAAACAAAGAGGAATGTATCTACACGTCTCAAGGAACATATTGCCGATGTCAGAAACCGTCGTGACAGACAGTCTGCAGTGTGTGAACATGTGATGGATAATCCCACCCATTATATCAGGTTCGACAAGGCTGCAATCCTAGCGAGAGAGAAGAGATTTGTCCCTAGGAAGGTACGGGAAGCCATAGAAATTCAAAAACATCCGAATTTCAACCGAGACACTGGATGGGGCATCTCACCAACTTGGACTCCACTGATTACACAGCGGAAGAACCAAATCCAACATACTGCAAGACCAACTTCACAAGACACGGTGTCTGCATTCTGCGTACAACCGGAACGTTATGCTAGGCAATTAAGAAATAGATGGCGGTAGAACAAAAATAATTTTAAATTCTAAATAATGACGTCTAACACCTTAGTCATCCGTGACCACGGACACTGCAAAGTGTCCGAAACGTCGGGTTAATTACAATCCTAAATAAAATACAACTAAAATCCGTTGAAGTCGTTTTAATTATAAGTATTAAACTAAAAACTTTTACAAGACTATTTCTTTCTTACAGGAATTTGTAGGTCTTGATTTCAGAAGACAGGTGTCAAATTGAAACCTCATTTATCTCATTGATTCATATGATAGACTATCAGTTTCTTAGACGAAGTTGTAGGTCTTGACAAGACCTACATTTCAAATAATAGCTGTCAAACTTAAAACTCATTTGTCTTCGAATTTATCCATCCCAGACTATACTTTTTTAGGCAAAAGCTCCATAGAGTTAACGCAAGACGTCAGCCGTAGACGATAGATGTACGACATCGCGACGCTTGAAACCGTTTTCTATAAAATGTATGAAACAAAATTGACAAAGCCACACACGTTAGATGCGGGTCGCAACGCAAGGCGTCGCATCGACGACGGCCGGCGTCTAACCTCGCGCGTTACGACACGACACGTCAAAGAATACATAAAAACACTTCTGTGGTATAAGTATTAGGTATGTAGCTACACTTATATTTTCCGACTCAAAAACCGTGTTATTTAATAATTACTAGCTGTTCGTCAGCGGTTTCATCTGCTGCAACCCATCTTTTACCCCTTTAGGGGTCAAAAACGAAAATCCCTGAAATACGTATTTCCTTTTTTTATCTAATCGCAAATTTTGAAACAGATTGCATATTAAAATACACATTTTCCATACAAACTTGAAACCCCCTTTTTACCCCTTTAGGGGTAAAAAATCGAAAATCCCTGAAACACGTGTTTAATTATTTTAGATTTTTGATCTAATCACAAATTTTGAAACAAATCGCATTTAAATATAATGATTTTCCATACATACTTTTAACCCCTTTTTTACCCATTTAGGGGTTAAAAATCGAAAATCCCTGAAACACGTATTTTTTTTTTAGCTTTTTGATCTAATCACAAATTTTGAAACAGATCGCATATTAAAATAAAGATTTCCCATACAAACTTGTAACCCCTTTTTTACCCCTTTAGAAGTTAAAAATCGAAAATCCCTGAAACAAGTGTTTAATTATTTTAGCTCTTTGATCTAATCACAAATTTTGAAACAGATTGCATTGAAAAATAATGATTTCCCATACAAACTATTAACCCCCTTTTTACCCCTTTGGGGGTTAAAATTTGAGGTAAAGAATATTTAAAAATTTCTGGAAAACTTCCAAAATTTTCACCGCAGGTAGGATTTGAACCTGCGACCTTCGGCAACCAGTACTGCCGACGCCCTAACCAACTGGGCTACCGCGGTTCTAATCGAGCCCGAGAAATTATGGAAGTATATCTTGTCCACTATCGCGTGGATGGGCTCCATCTACCGGGATAGTTTTGCAACTAATTCCAGTTCGCAGGTTCAAATGCTGCCTGCGGTGAAAATTTTGGAAGTTTTCCAGAAATTGTTTACCTAACACGAGAAGTGTTTTAAAATTTGGTATTCAATTTATCGCGGGTTTTCATCGCTTTGACTACATTCAATCTGTTAAGAATGAATTAGTCGCTGGGAATTAGTTGCAAAACTATCCCGGTAGATGGAGCCCATCCACGCGATAGTGGACAAGATATACTTCCATAATTTCGCGGGCTCGATTAGAACCGCGGTAGCCCAGTTGGTTAGGGCGTCGGCAGTACTGATACTACTGATGCCGAAGGTCGCAGGTTCAAATCCTGCCTGCAGTGAAAATTTTGGAAGTTTTCCAGAAATTGTTTACCTAACACGAGAAGTGTTTTAAAATTTGGTATTCAATATTTAAAAACCTGCCCCTTAACTTACTCTACCTATATACTAAAAAAACCGCATCAAGATCCGTTGAGGGATTTTAAAGATATAAGGAAACATACATACAGACACGGGAAGGGACTTTACTTTATACTATGTATTGATATTGATAATAATAAATTGTTAATTTAACGAGCAAAAGACCCAAAATACATAAAAATATTAGTTATGATAATTATTATAAAACTAGGGTTCTGTAAGTAGTAAAAGTTACCTATTTACTCAGTCTTTTACTTAATACCCACATTTTATTTGGGTTCTGGTGCTCGTTCAACCAGTGTTTAAAAACGGGAATGGAAATGTCCTGACACACTGCTTGAAGGATGGCGTTGTTCGAAACACGTAAAAAGGAAGAGATACGAGTTCAGATGACTGCAAAAAAGTCGGGCGCTCCCGCGTCCGCCAACATACCCCACGCGCTGCAGTATCGCATAAGGAAGGATGCGGAACGCGTCATTGTACTGCACCTTTAGGGCGTTTGTGCACTACTAGGAATTTTACCGTCCGGCAATCCAATTTTTAACGGTCCGGAATGGCACACCAATAATCGTAATACTAGCTTGTGCACTATATGTAATTTTAGTGTCCGGCATTTACATAAGCTAATTCATTAGATTTTCCGTGAAACATCGGACCGTAAAAAATCGGAATGCCGGACGGTAAAATTTCTGGTAGTGCACAAACGCCCTTATGGTGCTCATCGAACTGCGTTTAAAATTGACCTACAGCTGACAGGTGTAAAAACACTGACATTATGCCTTAAAATTAAGTATTTTATATCTGTGCTGCACTTGGAGGTCCTACGCGCGGGCTTACTGCAACGGCCTTTCCAGTTAGCCCCAGCAACCCTAAGCGATTTGATAATCTGTGGTCAGCTGTCACTTGTAATCGCCCTTGTAAATTGGGCTAATGCATATAAATTTTTACTTACTAATTTGTTCTCTTTTTCCGCCCATAATAGTGTCTTAGGCTAGTTTACAGTTTTAATTTGAAGATGGCGCTTTAAAACAGGTTGGCAGGAAAGCTTGCGAGAGGGCCCTCTTTACCCACATAATATTAATCATACTCTTCGGTGTAGCATGCATATCAAAGAGTAGGTATAAAATAAATCTGTACTCTTTGTTTATCATTGTTGTTTATATTAGATTCATATTTGCTGAGATAAACGACTTTTTAATTTATGATCGTTGCTTCGCTATTATTAGAGATATAAAAAAATGACCGACTGCAAACGCACCATAGCAAAAACTGAAAGATCCATGCAAACAAAGGCCCTGCAAGAGAGGCAGGCAACGCACCCGAAAAGGCTGATACTGTTAAAATTACTCGAAGGCGACGACATTCGCGACTTCACCGGTAGAGGCTAATCTCCCGCTGCGCGCCTTCACGCCGAGGACATCGCTTTATGCCTCCCGCCTGCACGACACTACTACTAAGCAAGATGTGTTGGATTACATCTTCGCGACGCAAAAGGCAGGTGTCTTCAAGGTTACGCCGAGACTCGGAGTATACGTGGAGCCGCTGGAGTCGTGCCATTGGTTGGGTTTCAACGTGTTCGTGGTGCGAGTCCCGACAGACTACACTGAGCGTCTTCACGTCGCCGGAGTTATGGCCGCAGGGAGTCGTGTTCCGTCGCTTCCGAGGGAAGCTACCACTCACGTCTCCACCACCGTTAGGATAGGTTTTAGTTTTTATTGTGATTTTATTTAGAATAGTTATGCCTGCTGCCTATTTACCCTATAATAAGTACAAGAATACCAAGATGACTTCTAGACCGCAAAGGTCCTAGTTAAGAAAAAGTGGTGACAAAGTTTAATTTGTTTATACAAATAAATTGTCAGCAATAGTTGAAAAGTTTTTACTTGTTTAGTCCTCTAAGTTAGAATTCAGAACCGAAGTAGAACCGATAGCGAAAGGTTCAGGTTGTTTCACCATCATTGCAGCCATCATCATCAGATATGGAAGTGTAGATACATAATGATAACCTTGTAGAATAATAATACAGCAAAGAATGAAAATATACTAAATTAATGAATTTCTAAAAGTTGCTAAAGGTGTTAAAGATACTTTCATCCCAAATTAAGGTAAGACAACCTGGATCTTTTGCCATCAGTGCTTTGGTGCTCAACGCTCATCTATTGTACCTATATGTCTAAGATCCAGGTTGTTTTACCTTAATCGCTTTCACCTTAGTGGTGCTCGAAAATGATCTAGAAATCTTGACACGCGATAGCGTGCCCAGCCAAGTTCAAGCAAAGCAAAGCACTGACGGGTCGCACCGCATTTTTCACCCCTTCATAATTCACAATATTTTTAAGCTAGATACAACAAATTTAGTTCATCCGTTGCGACCTACCACAATTATAAACAAGTACTTTTCATTAACACAGATCAAACGATTATGAAAAAACATAATATATCTAATAATTGGTAGTAAAATTCAAGGTTTAAGAAAGAGAGTGTTGATATGTGAGTGGGTGCCAAGTTCTATCGACAGTCCCGAAATTTATTTATTTATAGATTCGTTTAACATGGTAGAGTCTAACGAAAGTCTAGGTTTGGCTTGACTAATTTTCACAAGGTCTTCAAATATTGAGAGAAGATATTGTAAGTACAATAACTTGCAAACTGCGAATAAAATAAAGATGATAAATTGTTTACTTACAAAGCATGACGTGAAAACTTGCCATGTTTAACTTTGAGATGATCTAGATTTATAGTTATCTGTTCCATTTGACTATACCATGTTAAACGACTTTATAAATAACTAGCTGCCCGTCAGCGGTTTCACCCGCTGCTACCTATTATTCCGCGGGAAAAAAGCATTATTTGCCAAGAGATGTCGCTGTTAGTTTTCGGCGAAAACGTTTAAAACGCGAATCGGCTCAGTCACGCCACCTATTTCAAAAATATTGGAAAATTCGTGATCCCGTAGGAATGAGACATTTTTCCGTGGTAAAAAGTATCCTTTGTGTTATTCCAGATGCCCTTTTATATTTCTGCAAAGTTTCATGTCAATCTAATCAGCCGTTTTTGCGTGATGTCGTAACAAACACACACACAAACATCCGCCTTTATAATATTAGTAGGATTAAATTTCAGGGCTTTGCACCTACTTACATAATCAAAACTTTTTATATTTAAACCTTGAACTTGGCTCCCGATTTTCACATTTATGTTTTGGTGGTTAAAATTAAACAAATATCTGTCTGTATAAATATTCTATTTTATTTGAATTTATCTCGTGATAGGTAGACTAAGTAAAATTTGGTTACCTTATACTGTTAGTATGTGTGTATGTATGACCATTAATCAAATTTTGACCTGATCTTCTCATTTTTAAGTCGTTTCATCATTACTGAAGGTCGTGTTTGCATAAACTCTTTTCTTCAAGATTTTTTAGAATTCCTGCATGTTTGTCTATCTTCGGCATGTTTTAAGGCTGTGTTGATAGGCCATAAGATATTTTAGTTGATCTGACCAGCATTTTGGAGACCAACGGCGTGATCGTTTGCCTTTTACCTTACAAGTGATCATCAGCTTCTCTAAGCTTTCAGTTTTACAACGAGCAACATGTTCAAAGTAAGATAGTATTCTTTTATATCTCAGACTGAAATCTGCATGGATCTTCTCAAATTAGTACCTGTTTGTGTTGAACTTGGGTGGTTTTCTATGTACGATTAGTATTTATTTACTTAGAATAACCATTATGGAAACTAAGGCCTATTTTTTCTGTAGTAACGGTACCTAGTAGTAGCAGTAGTAGTACCAAAAGTAATAGGCATCTAGTTATCATTGCTGAGTTTGGAGCGCAATGGCACTGTGCTGTGTTTCATCCTCGAGTATTCATTTCTGAAACATAGGTAGTTACTCAATTTACGAAAACCGACACCCGCACTCCAGAACTGTAATACACATGTAACCAGTTTTATTGCTGTAACAGAAGCAGTATCCTGTCATTTTAGAAGCCTTGTAGGCGATAGCTTCAATCTTAATATACTAACTGTATTATTTTTAACAAATGTACGGCTATGTTCTCTAGTATAGTTTGAAAATGTATCAACATACCAATAAGGTTCATGGTTTTATTTCGTAAAATCCATGACAATGATTTTCGTCTGCTGCATATAATTCTGCTTTCGATAGCATTTTAGACTTTGTCTGAAATAAATAATACGAGAATGCGTGAGAATATACAAAGGTAGAACTTGCATCTGCCTACTATCAATAGTCAATAGCCAAAGTAGATATTTCCAGCATGTAATTATAGGCATTACGGTACAAAACAGGCAGTACTGAGGACTACAATGAATGCACAAGCCTAGCAGATGTGAAGATGGAGACTGAATATAGTGTAAACAACATTTTTACCTTATACAAAAGTATTTGCACTGTGATTTTAATCTTCATTTACAAAACCTTAGCAAAGCTTGAGGATAGCTTTTTTGCATCAGCAAAGGCTGCTGCTTAATATCCTACTAAAAAAACTTATTGGCTGATGCCAATAACTTGTATTTTTATAATTTTTCGGACCATTGGTGTATCTTACTATTGTTTGTTTTGATTTTGAAAGCCCAATTGAATGACTGGAACTAAGAAAAGAATGAATGATATTTGAAAAGTTCGAAACCTTATTCGTAACGAAAGAGTGTTTCGAATAAGATGTTTTATGTTTCTACTGTTGCCATACAAAATGAAAGGGATAGTGTAAATAATGTTGGCCAAGAAATTTTGTAAATAAGCCAGAATAGGACGGGATTGCTAACCATATTGCTAACCACTGACATTAGGTTGTCAGCGGTTCTTAAACGCGTGTATGAGCGGCAATGAGAGGCTAAATTGCTTTCTATCGAAAGCAATATAGCCTTTCATTGCTGGCTCTAAGCATAACGTGTATGAATGTGCTAACAAAAGCCGTAATGGACTTTTCCCAATACGGGCAAAAACGTAACCGAAGCCAGAACTGCTTTATTGGTTTGACAATACGGTCACAGATTTGACGCCCTGCCACTATTCAGGCTCATTCAAGTCGGAGGTGGACAGAGAGATTTATCGAATCGAATCTGTCTCAGTAGTTCTGAATAGGCCCTTTTAGGCCTACGGTGGCTGTCGAAAAGTGTTGGGTAGAGATGTAGGTATCTATAGGAGTAGGTAAGAAAATGGCGAATACCGTACGCATTGGTAGTTCTGGGGGATTATCAGATTTAAAAAACAGGGAAGCTATATCGGCCAGTTTTGAGAGAATATAATCGAAATTCTTAATTAGTGTTTTTGAAAGCTTCATTTAAATCAGAACCTTTTCTAAAAAAACATTATTCAACGATATACTTTTTATAGATATAGCAGAAATCTCTTACAAAACTTTTATGTCGATTTTTACTCGTCCAAGAATTTCTGTTGTATGTCGAATAAATATGTTGCGGGAAATATAATGCTATTGAATCTGAGTTCAATGACGGCTACGAATATTTTATTCATTTGTTCAGATAGATATTTGCATAATAACTTTATAGATAAATATAAGCAAGTTCTGATCTCTTTACGTACATTTCATATTTCATCGCTGATGTCACTTGATTGGGACTAAAGGTTGTAACTAAACTACTCATCATCTGCTTGCCCTTATCCCAATTACTTGGGGTCGACGCAACATGTCTTTTTCTTCTATTTATCTCTATCAGCAAATTCTCACTTACGCCTTTATTTTTCATGTCGTCTTTTATACAATCTATCCAATCATTTTCTCTTTTATTTGATCTATACAGCTTCTCCTTGGTCTTCCTCTTCCTCTTCTTCCTTCAATCTTGCCTTCAAGTAAAAGAGAAGGCAGAAGATAGAGAAAGCTGGCGAATACTCCACCGACAAGGGCAATTCCTTTAAATGGATGATGATGATCCAGTCATTATAAAAAATCTTACCTCCTCTAACTCCACAGTAGTCACCCACGCATTCGGCATGCTGGGTGTGAGCACCAGGGCATGGAGTGTCTCCGGAACACGATCGTCTTCTGCTCTGTCGGCAGTCGGCTCCGCAGACCGTCCATTCGGACCAGGCGCCCCAGCGGCCGGGGAGGGCTGTAGAAAGGTTGTTGGATTAGATTCTCTATACAATCAATGTTCTCATAGAAATCGCATAAGCAGGCCTGGGCAGAGACGACAACATACGTCAGTGGGATAAAACTTTCATAAAAAGATTCAAGTCTGCAAAATTTTCTATCAAATAACCTAGGCCTAAGTGACGGACGATACCTTACAGTTTTAAACTTTGCAAGTGTCTTTGGATACTGACCGTGGCAAAGTCAGATCATCTAAAATTAGTTATTAATCTATCCAGTATGATAATCAAAGTCGCAGGTTTGATTTCTATGCTTAAAAAAAGTATTTGGAGTGGATTTCAGATCCTTTGTGTTAACATTTGCAATGTCTGAATATATCAAATTTTTGACAGGATATGTTGAACACACGTTAAAAATAGAGCGCCAGGACGCCTAAGCTATACGAAAGTCAGTCCTGACACTTAGTAACACATTTCGCGAAATACTGTAACCTCTCAAGCCCCAACAGGATATGTCGTAGACTTTTTGGTTGGCCAGGCGGATAAATCTCCGTCTTGAATGAGACCGACAGTTCATTTGTCCAGTACTGGGATCCAATTTATTTCTTAACGCTAGATGAGACGTCATCCTTGTGTCAAGTGAAAAGAGATTCCTCGATAAAGATCAGCAGCTTTATGAGTTATCTACTCATTTAAGGGATCCACGTTTACTGGTTTTTAATACAGATTGTAATAAACACCACTTTAGTTTGATACTGGAAAAATGACTTGAAGAGCTGCTGGTAGTGCAACAAGTTTCTTACATTTATAAGAATTATCTTCATTAAAACGATCCTTCCTAATTTGAACATGCTTTCTATGAAATTGGTCTTATATTTTAACTCATGTTTTTTTCTCAATAATAACTATTTTCAAGATTATCACTTATTGTTCGGAATAAATTTGAATATTCACACTATAGCAAAAGTTATTTTTCCCATGAAATGTTTTGGGTTTCAGCGTTAGAAAATATTAAGCAACTTTAAGGGAATGCCTTTGTTATATCAATCATTCATATTATTATGATATCTATGAGAATAAAATGTTATTTATCTAAAATTCACAGCATTTCATAAAACTTCGGATTTTAAATGTGAAAGGAAAATATCAATCTTTCGTTGTGAATTCATTGCATCATCAAGTTTTTTCCACCACGACTCCGTAAAGTAGAATCAAACTAGCTATTAAATTCGCTGCACATTAAAATTCAATATTCACCAACAACTTAAAGCCACTTACACACAAACTCGTAAATCTCCATAATCCTCCTCTTACCCACCAATTATCTCATAATTCAGCTTCATTAATCGCACTTCTAATAACGCCGCCTGCGCCCTTAACTTACACCGCAACGCCCTATAAATTGAAATTAAAATAAACGCGAGATACCCGTAACTGCCCTTACATGCGAGTGAGGAATAAATCACATGTTTTTTTTACAAAAGAAATAATAGAGAGTCGGTGTGTTCATACTGCGTTTGTGTGTGGTGCAAGCGAAGGACGTTTGGATCGTTTTGCTGCGTGGATGATGTCATTTCTATCTCGTAGGCGCTATTTTCACACGTGAGACGCGAGACGTAAGATGACGTCAGTCAGTCAGATAAGTGATTGTCGTCGCGTCTCACGTTTGTAGTCGGCATCTCTTCTGTTTCATAAATTTTATATTCCAACGATTTCAAGCGTCGCTGTGTCTTACGTCTTTCGTCTTATGTGTGGAGATAGGGCCGTAAGTTTCGGCATAAGCGATTAAAAGAAAAACCCAACTATGTAGGCAGTTTAAACTTTGAATACAAGAGAGAAGAGAGCTTGGTATGTGAGTAGGTAAAATAACTATTTCTCAACATGTTCGTATTTTATTACATCGCCTTGCGTTAGAGCTTTTGTCAGCGAAACTAAATCACAGTTTTATCAATTATAAAACTAAATGTCTTTATCCTTTTGATCATTTAAATTACAACATAATTATTTACTTACATCACTAAGAGCTCCAATTGAACATGACGTAATTTAAAACCCATCAATCTAAGCACATCCTTCCTCTCCAATAAAAACATCCTCATTTAATTAAAAAAATAAAACATCTCAATCGTTTCCATCATTACAAACTAAACCAACATAATTGGGTATGTAAAATGTATAGGTTAAATTTTTTTTTCTAAAACTTTATGCAATTTTACGAAACTAATTTGGTTCTTTTGATTATTTGATTATCCCTTATTTTTTTATAATTGTTTAAAAGTTTTTCATTGATGACGTCATCACTGGGCAACTAATGAAACGAACAACTTTATTTACATACTCTTTTTGCGAAAAACCACCATGCAAATTTTATTGCAAATTCCACAGACATTTCTGTCAATGTAGAATGCGAAAAAATTATGTTATTTCCTTTTCTCTCAAACAGTTTTCTGTAAGGAGATTGAGATAAAATATTGTCTGTCAGATCCCTTTAATTTTCGAACGCAACTGTTTCGCCATTTTATAGTGCCAACAGTTTATGGTACGTCAAGTGTCAAAGTCTTGTAAACAAAGTGCGATTTATCAGTTTATTCTTGAAATATTATTTTTGCAGGGCATTTTTTGTGATAAAAGACTAAATTAAGGAAATGACATCATGCCTAGCTGTTCCTTAATACAGTGCAGCGTGCGTCTTATTAAAAATCGCCCTGAAATTAGTTTGCACACGTAAGTACACAAATCTGCTATTTTACTTGAACTTTATGAGATGATATGTAATAAAAAGCCACGAGCAGCTATTTTTCGCTATAAAGCAGCAAACTATAAACGTTTTTTCCCCAATATTTCATTAATTTCTTTATTTCTGCCGATACTGATTTCATACAAACTGATCGTCGGCTAGGGTTGGGGTAGTACATAGTCACGGTATCGATATATTTTGCCAGAATTCGTAAGAAATTAATTTATAAAGGTTGACCTAAATAATTATCACGATTCACGATAGACCCGGTTCAATACTTAAAATGTGTGAAAACAATCGCGAGTGCTTCAAAAGTTATATTCGTAAGAATGGAAGGAAATAATGAATCTTGATAGTTCAATTCAGAAAGTTATAGGTAATGTGCCAAAGTTACTAAGTAATTTTTGTATATACCTGTTTAACAAAATAATATTTTTTTTTTACAGATAACCAAAAAATTAAGTTAAAAGAAGGAAATGGCTTGATATTATTGGCACCGAAATATTTGTCCACGTCATAGACAAATATTGACATGCTCCCTGTATTTTGGTGTCGAGTGTTATAACAGAACTCTGGATAAGTTATGCCAACGTGAAGAAGCCTTGCCTTGCCAACCCCTTTTTGGTAAAACCTAAAGAAAATGATAGATCTGTTTTGACTGAACAGCAACAGGAACAAAGTGGAAGGAAAAGGAAAATTTCTGGAATAGCACAAAAAATTCAACCTGTGTTTTGTTATGAATAGAAAAAATTCAACCTGTGTTTTGTTATGAATAGTTATGATAAATTATTATTTTTGGCTTTTGTTTGATTATTATTATTAATTTTTTACCCCTACAACTTGTTTTTCTTTTTAACAATTTATTTACTACACACAAAAAACAGTTAAGTATTATGAAAATTCACAACAGCTTAAGCATAATACAGTAGTAAGGTACACAAAAAAATATCAACAGCGTAGGCATAATGCCCGTCAAAACCATCATCATCATCCCACCCTTATCCCAACTAGGCAGTAGGCAGTTACCGACTATCAATATCGATTTTTGGGTCCAAAATGATTACAACCCTACAAAAATCCGCCATTTTATGAGTCCAACATTGTTTAGGTATTCACGCACATTCAGAGGGTACAGCCAGTCCATAGGTTTGTAATGTCTTTGGCAATTCAGTGTTATCGATAGTAGTAGGTACTATCGATAGTTTTGCAACACTACATCAAACGTCCAACTGACATGACAGAAGCAAGCAAGGGTGAAGCAAAGAGAAGGTAACTTTTATTGGGGAGGAAGTTCGTTATAGGCGTCTCGAAAGAGTTTCATTCAATTATTTGCACAGTATGCACATCACAAAGGTCAAATAAAGGTTATTTAGATTTTTGCAAAAATCTAAATGATCTTTAACTTTTTAGAACTAAAAACATGAAAAAACTATAAAAGACCAAAATATCTCCAAATGGATTTCTTATTTTACGTCTTCGAGTTAAGCTTTACATGCCCAATTGGCAACCAATTAGTCGCTTCCTTCAGTAATTGCTACATCCTGTGGCTTGGACCAATCGACTTTCAATGTGTGGGTGTTCCTTCAGTTGTGTGCAGCATTTCTTATTAATTAATGTGCATACGCATAAATCACTCGAGGTTCGTTAGAGGAACAACGTAAAGGACTTTCACATTTTCAAATAACGTGTATTTTTTACAAGCTTTTTTAGAGCTTTGTGGGTTTGAAGAAAAACGGTTGATGTTATTTACACGACTGTTGGTTTTCATAATTGCATAATCAAATGGATTACCTACGTATTTTATTGTTTTCATTATCCATTTTTGCTTTTGTACGTTTAATTATGACGTTTATTTATTAGCCTACCAGAACAATACCTACCCCTTCATTTGCATTTTTCGCACGAACTCTACCTTCCACTTTTCGTCGTTCGTTTTTCTAGCAGTCTTTGTTATCAAGAAATGTAATTTGGCCACTGAATCCAAGCTGATTTTTTTCTCCATATGGAGGCCAATTTTGTGTATTAATATTATCATTCTACATAAACCATTGTTATGGTTTATTCCTACAGAACCACAAGGAATTTATTTAATTCTCACCCACTCGAATTCAAAGCACCCAAATAAATTGTGCGTAATTGCGTCCTCTGTCACGACGCGACAGAATTTTTTGAAGAAATTCTCGCGTGAAACGGAACGTGGAACAGTAGTCTTTCCAAAGATGCCTCAAAAGATATACAGTTAGTATTATAGTATGTACACTGTCGAAAGAGCCTGATTCAGTATACATTGCCGATTTTACTGTCTCGATGGCTGGCATGGCGTATCGGATAATAACCCTGCCTTCGACGCCAAGGGTCATTATTATTATTTATCTTCACCTTATTGTACCGAATCGTATAATTTGCAGGAGCGGCTGAAAAACTATGACGCCAAGGTTCATCGAGTCGTTGGTGGTCTACTCGAAGAAGAAGAAAAAGAAGCAACAATGTATGCCGAATTGGAACCTGTCGGCAGGGAAGTGTAATACATATACAGGCTAAATTATATTACGATAATGTACTCCTCTCTCTTAAGCCGTATTACAAACGTTTATATGGGAATTTAAGACAATGTATGGACCGGTGGATAAAAAGCGAGTTATTACTGTTGAATTGTAAGATAAGTGTCGTGGAGTTCGTCTCTGAAGTAGCGGGACAACATTAAATAATAATAATAAGCACATAGGTTTGTCAAAAATATACAAATTTGGCCTATCACAGTTTTGTCAATAAAATATGACAGAAAAGTCCTATTAGAAATTATTTAAGTTTACAGTACTCTATTTTGATGCCACTGATGATCACAAAAACAAAGTGAGCTCTTTTTTGCATGGAATGTGCGACGTTTACGCTATCTAACCTTTTTTTTTTACAACAATCGTTTTGGAATGATTTTTACTGTTTCCCTTTATGCCTTTTTATCGTTTCATAGATCATAGTTTCCTTACGTATTTTGTACTCCAAGTAATTTCCTAGACCATTTCTTTCTCTCTCCGCCGAAGATTGATTAGTCTCGAGGCGATGCAAGCCGGAACAATAGCATTCGTGGGATTAGAGAACATTTGTTTCAATTAGTTATCGTGAGCGGAAAGAAGTACTTCACGCCTTAAGCGGGTTTCACGCATGCCGCGTGTGTTTGCGGTCTTTGGCTGGATCCGGCTGTCACACTAAACGAATTTACGGAATCCCAACACAAACAGGACACTATGCATGGCACACGTCTCGCTGAATCGAAATCTCGGCTGTTACAGGTTGCAACTACCAGCCTGATGGACCGATGCCATCAAGGGTCGTGCCGGGGCATTGTGAATCCAGAAAACGAAACTCCGAGCAGAATGGAGAAGATTAGGAGAGGCATATGCCCAATAATGGGCTAAACCATACTGATAAAGTAGAAGAAGAGAAGAAGGTGGCTGCAACAAACCGCAATGTTGTTCGGTGTGTGTGCGAATCGTCTTACATTGTAAATGGGAAACAAAGCTAAATATGGTTTTGAAGTTATTACTTTTTGAGGAGGTGAAGATTATGATGGTGTGAATCGTTCAAAGAAAATTGCCTGTAAGTATTTTTAATGTTAAAAGGAATAATGAACTAATAAAGATAAAGAAGGTCTGGCAAAAACTAAAGCATACTTAAGCTTTTGTTTTGTTTAATACGAACATTTCAATAAAGACAAAAAATAAGATGAAGCTTTTGTTTACATGATTACAAAAATTGAAATCATACTAAAAAATTCTTAAAGACACACTTTTTTTACAATTTTCACACGTCACAAGATTTGCATAGATACTTTGCAAAAATTAGGGATACTCAATGTCGATGCGTATTTAAAGTCGCTGGCGAAATAGAGATAAATAGGATTCCTCCCCTGACAAGAGTGACGAATAAAGAAAATGGTAGGCACAGTACATACGTAAGATATCTACAGTTACCTACTCCATATAACAAGCTACATATCACTTGCACAAGTACCGACATGTGTTCCCAATTAGTGGTACAATAATCCGACGGCAACAGTTTAAAACAACCGCTCTTGATTGCATTTTATTGTCCACGGCTGGTCTAGTTTATTTATTTGGGAGACACGGCTAGCAAGCGCGGGGAGCTTTTTTGTAGGAAACGGACAAAAAACTGTGTAAAGATCGTTGAACACGCTTCGTTGGGGGGATGAGTTATTGCAGCAGATTACTAGGTTGAAGACACAAAAAAGTTGAAAATACTTAAGATTTAGTCGTTAACATACAAAGAAACGTTATTGATATTTAATTTTAATGGTATGGTAAGATACATTTGTATCATCATGATTATTTACGCTTATAATTAATTTTACATACATAAATCACGCCTTTATCCCTTGCGGAGTACGCAGAGCGTCAACAGCCGTAAAAATACGGTCGTTATCGCCACGTTTCACATATATTTGAGGGTCTTTTGTTACGCAAAATAATTGAGCAGGTGCTTTTCTATAATGGACAGCTCTGCGAAAATTGGCATTATTTTGCCCATTTCTTCTTTAATTTTAAATGTGTATGATGCAGAAATATGGCTAAACGTTTTATCTATGTATTTAATTTTGCTTGTGAATTCCTTTCTTCAAGTTGAGTATCTCTAAGAAATGTTCGCACCAGCTATTATTGCTCATTTATTCCTCAGCCACTGTCTTCGTGTGTCTCTCATTAAAACCATCCCGTACAGTTTTCCCTCCTTGTAATTTTACTGTCGCTATGAAACTTCTTTGAAGTGAGTACTGCTTGAGCATTTTACGAGTGTATGAAATTAAAAGGCGGATTCAGATGTGGTAGATATGGGTTAAATGGACACTTGAGTTCGGATTTAGGCACGTGTGCATTATGTGTTGATGCTTTTTATGTTTTGTCGCCTTTGTTTTTATGAGCGTGTGTGTTAGGAATTCATGAATCGTTTATGTTTGTCATTATGAACGGCTTTTATGCTTTGTTTTTCGTATTTTAAATAGAATTTAGTAGAATGGCAGTTAAATTGTTTAATGACTATTTACCTACTTGATTTTATATTGTTTTGTTCGTTTGTCACTGAAAGGGATTTGTTTTGTATTTAACCTTTGGTCTACATGTTTTAAAATACAACACATAACTAAACAAATACACATAACTTACTTATAATGCATACTTACCAACCAACAACTGCTGCGTATTATCAAAATCTTGTAGATCCATGTATCCATCTTCGGTGCGAGCACAAACAGAAATCATCTCATTTAATAAACCAATAAATATCAAAACTCCAACATTAATATTAAAATCTGAACCAGTTATAACCAGATCTCATTAGAAACGGGACGAGATGTGTGGCAACATCGGTACTTTGGAAAGCTACTAATGATCCGCCTCTATTTTGGGATACAAGCTTCCATACCGCCATCAAAGGTGGGATATTAGCAGCATCAAAAATGGAACTCATTTGAATTGACAAGAAAGACGCTTGATTTGACGCATCTAATACCATAAGCACCACTAGATTTATCTTAAAGCCTGATAGAAAAGGTATGGGAGAGAATGAATTGGAAAATGCTATTAGACATGACCAAGTTTGGTTGGAGTAATGGAAACGAAGGTCAAAGAATCTAACGGGCACTTTCGAGACTTTGCCTTAAATGGGAGGATGAATGTAATCATCAGAAAATATTATTCGGCTCTATAAATTAAGCCTAAAACGAGTTTCATGTACAAACTTGAATAGAATGCTCATTATGTCTGTTTTCGTTTGAGTTGCAAGCAGGTTCTCATTACAAAACATATGATAAACCATTGCTACTTATTTGGACAGGACATTTACATAGCTAATACCTTACTGTTCTTGTTAATTCAATTCATAATTAAGCGAAAGGAAAGATTAAGGGAATTTATCAATTTATTCTTGTGAACTTTGAACCTTATGGCAAAATCGAAATCTGCAGTGATGCAAAAAGAACATAGTCAAATTGCATCATATTCCATGTAAAAATTATATGAAATTCCAGCCTCTTTTCTTTAATTTAGTGGATCAAACGAAAGACGGGTCAAATTATATTTCCTAAACTATACTATACAGCAATGTAGTCAAAAGAGATCTTTTAGGTTTTTGTAAGTAACTGAATCTCGAAACTCACCACTCTGGCAGGGCACGCACTCAGCAGTCCTTTGCACAGCCTGCCCTTGGCACTGAGCTCCCCCGTTCAGGGGGTGGGGTTCCGTACAGGTCCTGGTCCGTCTCTGGCCTCCGGTGATCCGGCCATTGCAGCGGCAATGCGTCCAGGGGCCCCAGGAACTCCAGCCTCCGTTCACTAGGGGCAAAAGGAAATGTTGGTTACAGATAAACATAGTACAACGGAAATATCTCTTGGTTATTAGTTGGGGTTGGTGCAACATGTTTTGTTAGTAGGTACACTAAATCATGTAGCAAAAGGATTTGGCAATGTTGTATGACCGTCCGCCTACCTGACGTCAACCCTCTTTGGGAATGCTGCTATTGTAGGTATTATCGTCGCTACCATGCAATTGGCCATAGTCGATCTTCAGCCGAGGTTAAAAACTCTACGTCGCCTTTTACGAAACACACTGACCGTATGTGGCAGTATTCTTAGACGCTACCATACGATACATACATACACATATCACGCTTATATCCCTTGCGGGGTATGAAGAACATCAATGGCTGTACAAAACGGCCACTTACAACCACGTCTGACAATAGTGTAGCAAAATGATAGGGGCGATTAACACTGCCTCGTGTCTAAACGTTCTATAGGTAGCTTGGCCTTTCTCTAACAGAGACTGGAATTTTCTAGTCACTATTAATATCAGTTTAGGAATCGTTTCTAATTTTCAAAACTGTCCAATACACAAACTACTGGGAGTTTACTGTCTACCGAGTCTGAGGCTTCAGGTGCAATAATATGGGTGATATTTTATCCATAGTTACGTAGCTTCAAAGTAGCATATCATTCTTGAAGTTGGATACTGGTTTCATGCTCATTTTTATGTCACATACAAACTGGACATTGAGTCACGATTTGTCTTTTGTTTTTACAGCGATGGGTTCAACAAACTTACTGAAGGTCCTATTAAACAATGACAATAAACGTATCGATCAAAAACTGTCATCATATTTCATGCGTGGTAATGAACTTAGTGTTAATGAAACAAAAAATATGGTTTTTACAATACGAATGGCAGTGACACTAAGCCTAGAATCGTGTTGGTTTTGTTTTTTACTGAACGGTAAAACAAAAAGTTTACTTCGAAATAAATTGTCTTTACTTGCCTATGTAGGCACTTATTTATTTTCGTTTCGAGGGTCGAATGGGTGTAAAGTTCTTGTAGATGAGTCAGCCAGCTAACGCATGTGATTTTGAATGTAGGGGAGAGTTGGACATATTGTACCAGTAGATTAATCGTACCACCCACACATTTTCCACTAAACGTACGTTTTTATTTACTTTGGCAACATTAAATGATAGTTCACAACACCCAAAAAACTATGTCGGTTTGTGACAGCACTACAAATTAAACTATAAATTCAATAAAATAAAACAGGTTTCAGTTGACCCCGTTACTGTTTTTTAGGTGTGGAACCTAAGGTTTTACAAAAGAACGGCAAGCTATTAAAAATTGCAATTTAATCAGATTGTTCCTTGGTTATTTTCCTTTTGACTTAACTTAATGAACCAACGCGATCATATGAGGTTTTGAAATGAAAAAAAATTATTGTAAAATATAGCTTGTTCTTAAAATCGTACCGATCCGTAGTTTCTAAATCGTACCAAAGGATTGTTACAAAGATATATCGATTCTAATCCTAACATAATGGATCTCTGATCTGAGAGATGTGGTTAGTTGTTTAAAGTGTGGAGATGGTAATACAACATTATCCCTTTGTCTAATAGCTTTTTTTAAAGAAACTTGCACAATATTTTATTTTCACAATTTGTATTGTAATTTTCAAAGTACGATATAAAAACCTCGTGGTACGAATAAACGTACCGGTCTCTAAATCGTACTGATAGCAACTTTTTTTTGTAAACTATTTTGTGACGAAACTACTAACTTATTTTCAAAAAACCATTCCGGTACATCAGAGTTAATTAACTAAACTAACTAAAAAGCAAAACATCACAAGTATAACGTGAATAGTTTTCTCGCAAAACAAAATATAAATTAGGGGGTACAATATAGCCAACTCTCCCCTAAGAACCTAGGTCGTCTACTTTTTGTTCATACTATGTTCCTTGGCAAAAGATGATTATTGTATTTTATTCCTTGGGCTAGAATCGTCACTGACCATTGGGTACCTCGCGGCGGGTCTCGGCGCCGAGGTAGACCCCGAAAACGATGGCGTGACGTTCTCAATGCCTATAATAAGGAGTGGACCGAGTTGGCTTTGGACAGAAAGAAGTGGAAGACCGCGGGGGAGACCTTTGCCCAGCAGTGGGATCTAGTAGGCTAGATATAATAAAAAAAAACCTGGAAATATTTTTAGCAATTTTATTCACATCTTGTAGGGTCGAAAAGTCTTTGTAAGTAGTTGAGTTGATCAATTGAAAGGGCATACTTTTTACGTTGTTTATCTGGCCCAACTTGGACACCCAACAAAATATTGCTCCATTTCACGCACTCAGCCTTATCACACCACGACAACAAATAAATCCCTTTCTTATTACTAAGAGACCTCCCTACAGACTTTTGATTTCTCTGTCGCATTTCTGCCAACCTCGAGTCGTGTAAAGGAACGCCACCTGCGCCCATTTGTAGTGAAAAATTATGACAGTGGCGTGGTAATATGAAATACGGGTTGCACGTGGTCTGGTCTGGCCCCTTGTCAAGCCAGTTCCAGAGATTAGAACGAAGAAATGTTTCAAAGAGAACCTTATAAATACTGCCTTGCAATGCTGCCAGTAGTTTGGGTACTCTGCCTTGGACCCATTGGAGTGTATTTAGGTAGGTATTACTTGTAGCTTTAGTTTGTTTAGTTTTAAGTTGACATGGTTGGTTTTTGTGTAATGTATGTTTTAAATAACTATATTTAAAAGAACCTTACGAACAACAAGGCCTCCATTTTGTAAGCTATTATTGCTCGGCCATCGAAATATCAGAAACACAAATAATTGACAAATAATTGGCACTACAACTTAACTTAACCTTTAATGAAATATCAAATTGCTTTTATTGAAAAAATCCACCATTCAACTATTACTCTATCAATACATAAACACGACGTGAACTTTGGGCCCTAAATTAATCTAAAACACAACTAATGATGACATATCTTATCATGCATAGGTACATTGAAATTAAATTAACACTTTTTAATTAATAGGTACAATTGCAATGCAGCTAAGAACCTTCAGTTGTCTCACAACGCAACATATTATGTTTACTGTAGACTAGGGATTTTATAGAATTAAAGCTTTTGTTATGTTTTGATTAGTGCTAATTCTGATTGCTACGAGTTTTTGTAGCGTCATTCTGCTTGCTAGTAAAGTTCCATCTAAAATTTTCTTACTCTGATCTGAAGTATACAGGTAAGAAATACGACGCTGATTATTGAAATATTTGAGAGGTGTGAACTGTTTTGAATTAAGCCCATTGGGATTTATAAAGGTACTTTAATTTTTTTATTGATGAAAACTTGTTCGTGACAATCGGATTTGTATGTTAGAATAACATACCTAAAGCACAAGCAAGAAAAAAGAACTGGAAATAGAACAATAAAATAGTAATATTTTATATCTCTATACCCCTATATGTAGCAATGATTCAAGTTATACTTTAGAGGATCTCATATCTTAAATGGATTCGTAAAAGTTATAAAAATTATCGTTCGTTGTCATATTTCTATTACCTTTCGAATAAAAGTTCTATTGATATTCAACAGGAATAAAATAAAAAGTCTTATCTAGTCTTTTTCTTTCATTAATTTCTCATTATCATAAAATGAAAATGTCTGTCGACTGAATTTACATTTCATAAAATTCTTTGGTCCGAACTGTAATGGTTAAATGAGGTCAAAGAATTGCCTCGGCCAAAATTTTCTAATTACCTATCGCATCAATTGTTCAATAATGATTACATTTTAATTTTATTCTCTTGTCATCGTAAAATTGGTTGTGAGTTTGAATTATAATATTTTCCCGCGGAAAAAAGGCATTTTCCCGGAATGCGTAATGCATAGAAACCTTCCTCTAGAATCACTCTTTTTATTACGAAAACCGAATCAAAATCTGTTGTGTGGCTTAAGAGGAGTTAGCAAATTCGACGACTTACAGACAAACATACGAAGAAACGCAACTTCACGTTGTCATATAACCTAAACATTGATATATACGCAAGAGAAAAGAAAGTATACCTACCTACTAAAGACCCGCTATTACTAAGTGTTAGGGAACTGTCAAATCGCTCTTTATAACTTGGCTCGCTAACATACATATAGTGCAGTAGCAAAAACATAGCACGTTATGCTCTATTTTCTAATATTATCCAATCTACAAAAACGTTTCGCCTTAAATTTCAACCGCAACGAAATTTACCGAAACCTAATAATATGGTATTTGGATAAAAATACACGCAATTCCAACGCATTCCAAGAACTTATTACCTATATTATCTGTGGCAAAGATCACAGCATGCTAGTTAGTGCACGCGAACTGGCGTGAGGCTTCCAGCCTGGCCTAACAGTCTAGGGTTGTTTGTTCCGTAAGGCTCTAAAAAACCAACCACAGCGGTTGGTATGTTTCTTTTTTTAAATATTACACATAATTTTTTATGTCTTTTTTTTCTTCGTTCCAAAGGAACAGGCGAAGATCTATAAGACCATGCTGCCTAGTCTTCAGTACGTTTTTTATGTACTACGAGAAATCTTTTAACTCCACAGAGAAGGGATGACATTCTCGCGAGCTTATCTTGACACGCCATATCTGCTTGGTGTTCAACTCCATAGAAACCGAATCTGTTTTGGAGTCCTTGCAGAGATGATTGTTAAATCGTCTGGCAATACATGGAGGCTAGAAACCTCTAGTATAACAAATATCAACGATATCCGGTTAATTACAAAACTTCTGAGGTGTAAAATAGTGTTGTTGTATCCCTTAAACTGGTCACCAATACGCCAAAGACGTCTTCAAAACCTATTAGTGGGATGGACTGGGCATCAACGGCATCTCATCGGCACATAGGCTGAATCCCTGCCAGACCTGTAAAAAGGCCTGTCAGTCTAAAAGACTCTTCTGGTACTCTAAAACAACCCAATTCTATGCAGAATGTTGAATTTACTTTTGTTATTCCTGTTACCATGCGTGCTGGCTAAACGTAATGGCATTATCGGTGTAGGAAACTTCTGTTCAGCGTTTTGTGGAATTCTAGAAATTCTATTCGGGCCTAGGTAGTTAAGTTTAATAGAGCTATAAAATTTTCTGTTGAAAATTCATAATTTCTTAATGATAGAAAAACTTTCACGTAAGAATTTTTCCGTGGTATTTGTAACTAAAAAGCTCTTAATAATTGCATGTATACAAGATTGGATTTTGCATTTCTGTTTTCACGCGACAGCTATTGTAGATTTTTGACATTTAAATTGTGTCGTTTGTTGCTATATTATAATGTCTGTGTCTAATCCTTTATTTTTTTCTTTCTCTACTGTATCTTTATTGACTGTATTTTCTATCTCCACGAAACTTCTACTATCATCCCTTTCCTCTAACAGTTCAGTATGATTGAATTTAATGCCAGCATCCTACACGGTGATTAGGCAAATGGTACCTACATGATGGTTCACAGATTGTCCACGTTTGTACGGGAGGCGCAAATTATATACGAAGAGGTGAGATACAAACGTGGTGCGGACTTTGTAGTCCATTTCTGGTGTAAGACGTGTAGTTTTTATTGCTGTAACACAGATATCGTTTGAGGATATCTATGCAGGCATTATCAGAAATAATGGATTTAAATTGTGTTCATTTTGGATTTTTAAAATCATCCGACGTTGCAAATTGATCAAGTTTTTCTATGGGGCATAGTTAGATATATTACGAAATAAGAATTATTTCAACATTTCGAACTATGGGTTCCCCATATAAGGTTCCCCATTAACAGAATGATTTACAAGGGGAACTCGAAAAATAAAATATACATACTTTCTTCATGCAACTGAGCAATGGATGTTTAAAACCTGTCGTCCATTTTACATCAGCCCCAAACCCATCATGAGCTATAATAAAGGTTCTGACATCTAGTTATAATCGCGCCGCTTTCCCAAATTATGCCTAATCGAGCCACATTATGCTAGTAGCTTTACTACACTACCATGTAAAGAGCGTCCCTTTTGCAATACATTGCTGGGTATCTTTAGTGCAATATGCCGACATATGAAGCATTACCAGCGATGTATGTCGAATGAAGTACATTATGTTACAAGCATAAATTGTGCCAGTATTCATGTAGAGCATGTCCAAATTATGTTTGGTGTGACTGATTTAAAGGCAGACGTTTGTGTTGGAATTTTAATAAAGTGCACTGAAATACTGGTTTTATTGCAGATATCGAATATCATATTTATTAGACCAATGGTTATTGCAAATTATAGTAATGTTATTTACTGTTTATTACATTACTTTTATTACCAAACTGCGATCCGCCTGGCAAGTTTATCTGATACTTACTATTCGTATTTACATTGGAATATTATTCTTTCTATATAAGACCCTATTAAATTCAGTGCAAATATTTACAGGGTGCGTTCTACTCATAAAACTGAACAACTTTTCTAAGTATTTTTTTCCAGATATGAAAAAATATTTCAGACCTCCCATACAAAAATGTCCAAACATGTGTTTGTTTGTATGGGATGGCCAATATTTTTTCACATTTCGAAAAAAATGTTACTAAGAAAAGTTCTTCAGTTTTCTCGGCTGCGCCTTGTGTGATAAACAGACACTCCACATCCTAAAGCCTCTCATTATAAGGCAGTTGCTTATACTACTATTATACGTATGTTTTGTATTAGGTATGTTCGGTATGTTATTCCAAAATAAATATACCTATTCTTGTTGATGCTTTATCACTAGAAGCAACAAGTCTATAAAAGCCTTTTCATTCATGAAATGACATACCTACACATTTAGTTCTCTGAGACAGAAACCCTTCTCATTTTCAAGGTTAAAAAAAAGCTTTACAAAAAGCTTCGGTGTCAACCCACGGTTTGGGTGTAACAAAAAAACTGTGGGTGTTACAGAAGTTAATTAAGGCGGCTTTTTATTTCGCATTTTGAAATGTGGTGGCATTTTGAACTCCAAAGTTTGATGGAATGACAGACTTTATGCAGATGTGCCGCGAATATTCTTGGAATTTGTCGCAAAAGTAATTGTGGTTAATAGGTATAATAAAATATACACATATAAAACAAGTGAATGCGGTATTTACGTGAAAACATTATCTATCTATTCAACAAATATTTTTACAATCATGTAAAACTAGTTCCAAAATCGTCTGCACCATCACTTATTTCACACAGGTGAGATAGCAAAAATGAGAGTACCTTATAAAAACACAGTTAAGAAAAAAACAATTTAAAATTAATCTATGCTGATCTCATAATTGATATCTTGACAACAAAATAATACGCACCAAACAAGATATCCGCTATAAAATAGGATCAGTGGCAATCGATGAAGCAATTTAAAATTATATAAAATACGGATGAACGTTATTATAATAAATCACAAATTTAAAATTGGTTGGTTCATCAAAATTAATAAAAATTCAATGAGTTCCGTATGAGCATGAGGTAAACTGAATTCTAAAATATCTACCAATATGCTGTTTCTAGAATTATGGTGGACTATGGTCAACCGTATGGTGGCGGTAATATCACCTACTATAGCATTCTTAAGGAAGGTTGACGTCAAGCATGCAGCCGGTCGTAAAATTAAGTTTTTTTTTTTCAAACAAAACATAGGTATTGCGCCGACCCCAAATAATGATGATGCTGTTTCTAGAATAAATTTTCCTACAAATAACAGTATTTCACTGATCAAACTAATTAGGTACGTATGTGTTTGCAGTAATGTTCTAAGATTATTTTGCTAAGAAAAATGCTGAGGTTTATGAAGCAAAGGCTAAGAATTCTCCTTGTACAAAATTCAGTAAAAAGCTACTACTTTTTTCCTACTGTTTCATACATACAAAACCACATACGTCTCTAACCAATACACACAGTACAATATTTTCTACTATAAATCCATAGAACCCCAGAATTCGTTTATAGGTACATGGACAGTGAAAAGACCACCCGCGGTTTGTAATTTCGGCATTTCTTCTCAATAAAAATTGATTGGCCCATTAGGCCCGGGTTTGTTATTAACCTATTAAACAACTGTTAATATTAATAAAGCACTCTCCGATATAAATGGGGATTATACAAATTCATAAATTAGAGAATTTGGCTGTCAAAGAGATAAATTGTAGGAATTTTGGTAATTTTGATACATATTCCATTCCTATTTTTCTATAAGGCAATGATTTGACAAGATTTAGTAAAATATTTTGTAGACCTTCTAAATTGGGTATTGCACTATCGCAAGCAAGTCCACCTCTTTGTTTGCGGGATCAACTTAAACTGGTTTTTCTTAGTATTTGTATGAATAACCCTTAAATGTTGGTCCCTTAAATTGGTAGGTGGATTTACTGGCGATAGAACTTCATTACTTTTAAAATCATTCAAGTGTTAGTGTTCCTTTGCTTTGAAGTGTAATAGCTTTACAAACGAAATAAAACAAACTGCATGGCTACCAGATATGTTTCAAAAATTCTTCTATCGATTAATGTATCGTAAACATGTGTTAGGTTCTACTGTTCATTAATGTGTATAGGCTGCTATGGCACTGCTATTTCACAATTCTTGGCTCACACTTAAATCCATCTTGACCTTTACCCGCCTGCACAAACAAACCTCACATTTTGGCTCTAATTGGCCCCAGTGCCTCTATTCCAATTACCTTTATTAGAGGATTGGTCTGGACCCTTTGTGCTTGTGCCATAGAAATTGTCGCAGTTAGGTGCAAATTGGGCAATATATTGTAGTTATCGCCTTCTACACAACCGCAATGGCCCGTGGGCGTCTCAACAATGCTTTTATTGCTTCACATGATTATACGTCTACATCTATTATGTATTTAGACTGTGAATCCTACATGTATATATTAATGTCTATAGGTTTCTTAACACCTCTTTCTCTCTCTCTCTCTCTCTCTCTCTCTCTCTCTCTCTCTTATGTAATGTTTCATTAATAGTGTCTGTAACTGTAAAATTTTGTTCGTTAGGATTAGAATTCACCATTTCGTTTCTAACAGAAATTAACTCGGCTCACGTACAAATATTACGTTGCGCCTAAATTATTACTAGCTGTAAATCTTCACCTAAGACGAACATAGATAATTCCGCAGAAACGTACGGCCAACGCGCCGGAGACGCTTATCGTCCCGACGCAACGGGCCTAATCACACGAAATAATCTACAACACGGGGATTTCGGACGTGTTAAGTCAGAGGTGGTGATTGCAATCAGTTAGCGAGTCGCAGGCGCCATATTCCGAGGCGTGGGTGCTGTAATGACTCGCCGGCTCTCCCATGCGCGCGCGCATAATTGCAAGACACAAGACAACCCATCGGCGCATGCCCTTTGATCTCTGAAGATACTTATTACGTATAAGAGGGCGAAATGAGCGTTAAACACCAAGGGATTGTCGGACCGATAAATTGTATATTATGAAATAATGAAACGTGAAAGCTTGTTAGGCGTATTAAATTGTCTAGCGATGGTAATAACTTGTGAAAGATGACGCTCGAACATAAAGTAGTGCTATGCAACAAGAATTAGAAGGAAGTCACTAATGTACGAAGGAAGAGTTACGACTTACAGCTAAATCAGTTGCAGAATTCCTCACATAATTTAGTTTAAGTGTCTGAAGTTTATTTCTGTAGGTTCAAAGATTGTATAATTTAATAGAGGAACAGATGGAAAATGTCTAAGTACAAGTATATCATCATCATCATCATCATCATCATGGCCTGTTTGAGGTCCATTCTTGGACATAGGCCTCTTCTCTCTTCTTCCACTCCCGGCGGTCTTGTGCCCGTCTCATCCAGTCGTGACCTCCATGCCGCCTGATGTCATCCACCCAGCGCTGCGGTGGTCTACCACGTGCTCTGGTGTTGGCTCTGGGTCTCCACTCCAGTACTCTCCGTGCCCAGCGGCTCTTCTCCATCCGAGCTATGTGTCCCGCCCAGCTCCACTTTTTTCTGGCGATAAGTTCCATCACATCTCTCACTTTGGTCTTGCTCCGTATCCATTCATTGCGCTTCCGGTCGCGTAGGAAATTCCGAGCATTGCCCTTTCCATCGCTCTCTGCGCGACTCTGAATTTCTCGGCAGAATTTTTAGTGAGAGACATGGTTTCTGTCCCATAAGTAAACACGGGCAAGACACACTGCTCGAACACTTTCACTTTCAGGTGCAGTGGCAATTTGCCTCTCAGCGTTGCTTTGTTGGCACCAAAAGCGGCCCAGGCTTGTGCAATTCTGCGCTCTACCTCAGCAGTTTGGTTCTGGAATCCAAGAGTTATTTTATGACCTAAGTATATATATTCCGATACACACTCTACAGGGAATAGACTTGGTGTGGCATCAGGGATGTTCGTCATTATTTTGGTCTTTCCAATATTCATCTTTAGGCCAGTTTTGAGGGAAACAGTTTTGAGGTCTTCAATCATGGAGATCATCTCCTCTGCATCGTCTGAAAGTAGCACCAGATCATCGGCGAATCTAAGGTTTGACAGTCTTTCTCCGTCCACTAGCAGTCCTTTATTTGTCCAGTCTAACTGTTGGAATATTAGTTCCAGAGCTAAGGTAAAAGTTTCGGAGAAATTGTGTCTCCTGTCGGACCCCTTCTCAAGTGTAAACGGTGCTGTATAAGTATATAGAACAGATTATAATGAATTTGAATAGGTTATAGTGATTATAATATTTTGATGCTTTTAGGTCTTTTTTAGGTACGTATAATTGCTGACATTTAAAATGAAGTTGATTGCCCGATCGTTTGTTTTGACAGTTGTTAAGTCAGTGTTAACCATACATTATGGGTCCTATATATTACGCCTACCATATTTACTTACTTAAAATAGTTTGTTTTGTTCCTGTTAGTTCACCCAAATAAAGTGATCAAAAAACAATGAAATCTTACACACACACTTAGATTTAAATAGAAAAAACGTTTATAAAAAATAAAAAGTTCATCTAAACTTACCGTAAACTGTGAGAAGTGCAGGTTCTGAAATCCTCTTTCCGGCGATGTTCTCAGCGACACAGCTGTAATTCGCCATATCCTGCGGACAAAGAAAAGTTCTCATTAGAACAATGTTATTATTAGATTTATTTTACGTGACTGGAAACCGTGTGGTAGCGGCTAGAATTCTGTCACCCCGTAGTCCACTCTGGGTGTTTCGTATAAGGTGACGTAAAGTTTTTCACCTCGGCTGGATATCTGTCGGCTATGGTCAACCGCATGGTGGCGATGATACCAGCTGCAATAGCATTCCCAAAGAGGGATGACGTCAGAGCCGGATATAAAATATAGCTAAATACTTTTGCTACATGATTTTATGTTCTAACAAATCATGTTCTGCCGTCCCCAACTGATTTTGGATAAGGGCAGAAAGATGATGATGATATGATTTTACTTGACTAGAATAAATAAAACACTATTTCAAGTATCGACTACAATATTTAGCGGACTCAATTATATAAGTATGTATTGTATGTATTTATTTATATGTATATATAATGAACCGTTCACGGTAAATGTAGCTCCAGTGTGAAGTTAGAACAAATGTTGATCCACCTTTTTGGCGTGTATACTCAGCTCCGCACGGCGCGATCTGATATACTTTGATCCGGCCTTCCTGCGCGTGTGACGTCAGTGGATCTGCACTGACACGATTTCAACATACTCGTCAGCGATTTGACCGACATTCGTTGATCCATTAACGGTCAAAAAAATCACACTGAAAAGGATTTTTTAGATCCAGAGTATATTTGATTTATATGCCACATTTACCTAGACTAAGTAGATCCGGAGCCGAATTTGACGAATAGGTACTCGAGCACAAAGCGGCAACGTCGCTTTCTTCGTGTGACAGAGAACACAGCAAGCTATTTCGTAAGAGTAACAAGGTAAGAAAGATAGCTTTCGCGGACCAAATATCCATTCTTGCATACTTAATATAATGAATTGCCGAATAGACATCGAAGGTTTGAAGTACCCGATGTAGACCACCAGGTGCACCAACAGGAGCCCTGCTAAACGATAGGAGATACCGACATGACCCCAATGCAAAAGTTTAGCTTGATGGGACGCTTCTACTCGCCAATAGCGTCGAAGGCTTAGAGTACCTGACGTAGACCATCAGGTGCACCAACAGGAGCCCTGCTAAACTAAAAGAGATACAGACATGACTCAAAAGCAAAAGTTGTTCAGCTTGAGGGGACGCTTAAATCTGCTGGAGAATAGATATCGAAGGTTTGAAGTACCTGATGTAGACCACCAGGTGCAACAACAGGAGCCCTGCTAAACTATAGGAGATAAAGATATGACTCCAAAGCAAAAGTTGTTCAGCTTGATGGAACATTTCTGCTGGCGAATAGACATCGAAGGTTTGAAGTACCTGATGTACACCACCAGGTGCACCATCTGGAGCCCACCTAAACTATAGGAGAATCAGATATGACTCTCCAAAGCAAAAAAAATATGGAACGTTTGTGCTGGCGAATAGACATCGAAGGTTTGAAGTACCTGATGTAGGCCACCAGGTGCACCAACAGGAGCATGCTGAACTATAGGAAATACAGATAAGACTTCAAAGCGAAAGGTGTTCAGCATAATGGGAAGCTTCTGCCAGTCGATAGCATCGAAAGTTTAGGGTACCTGATGTAGATCACCAGGTGCACCAACAGGAGCCCTGCTAAACTATAAGAGATACAGATATAATTCCAAGGTAATAGTCGTTCAGCTTGATGAGACGCTTCTGCTGACGAAAAGACATTAAAAATTCAAAGTTCCTGATATGACTCCAAAGCAAAAGTTGTTCAGCTTGATGGGATGCTTTTGCCGGCGAATAGACATTTACGGTTTAAAGTACCTTATGGTGACCACCAGGTGCACCCACAAAAGCCCTGCTAAACTATAAGAGATACAGATATGACTCCAAAGCAAAAGTTGTTCAGCTTGATAGGACACTTTTGCTAACCTATAGCATCGAAGGTTTAGAGTACATGACGTAAACCTTCAGGAGCACCAACAGGAGCCCTGATAAACTATAGGAGATACGGATATGACTCCAAAGTAAAAGTTGTACAGCTTGACGAGACGCTTCAACTGGCGAATAGCGTCGGAGGTTTAAAGTGCCTGACGTAGGCAACCAGGTGCACCAACAGAAGCTTTGCTAAACTGTAGAAGGTACAGTTATGACTCTAGATAAAAGTTGTTCAGCTTGATAAGACGATTGTGCTGGCGAATAATAGACATTAAAAGTTTGAAGTACCTGATGTAGACCACCAGGTGCACCAACAGGAGCCATGCTAAACTATAGGAGGTACAGTATGACTCCAAAGCAAAAGTTGTTCAGCTTGATGGAACATTTCTGCTGGCGAATAGACATCGAAGGATTGAAGTACCTGATGTAGACCACTAGGTGCACCATCAGGAGCCCGCTTAAACTATCATCATCATCATCATATCAGCCATAGGACGTCCAATGCTAAACATAGACCTCCCCTAAATATTTCCACCTTGTCCGATTAGAAGCGGCCTGCATCCAGCATTTCCCCGCGGACTTGACCAGATCGTCTGTCCATCTGGCGGGGGCCGTCCTAGGCTGCGTCTGCCGGTACGTGGTCTCCACTCGAGAACTCTCCTGCTTCACCGATTATCAGTCCTTCGAGCAATGTAGCCTGCTCATTGCCACTTCAGCTTACTGACTCTCTTAGCTATGTCGGTTACCTTGTTTCGACTACAGATCTCCTCGTTTCTGATTCGATCACGTAGGAAACACCGAGCATAGCTCTCTCCATAGCTCGCTGAGTGACTCCTAGTCTATTTAGGAGGCCGACAGTTAGAGACCACGTCTCGGCACCGTAGGTCATCACTGGCATGACACACTGTTCAAACACTTTCGTCTTGAGACACTTAGGAATTTTGGACGTGAAGACGCTGCGTAACTTCCCGAATGCTGCCCAGCCGAGCTGGATTCGCCGAGTGATCTCCTTCTCAAAGTTAGATCTTCCTTGTTTGTCCTAGATAGACATATTAATCCACCACTTCGAGTATCAAGTTCCCTACTGATATTGGGGTAGGCGCTACATGAGAGTTGGCCATGACTTTCGTCTTATCCATATTCATCTTGAGTCCCACTTGTTGGGAAACCCGATTGAGGTCCTGTAGCATTTTGCTGAGGTCTTCGAATGACTCTGCCATGACCACGATATCGTCACCAAACCGAAGGTGAATGATGTATTTGCCATTGATATTGATGCCAAGTTCTTCCCATTCCAGGAGCTTGAAGGCATCTTCCAACGCATTGGTGAAGAGCTTCGGAGATAGTACATCTCCTTGTCTTACAACCCTCTGCAATGGAATAGCCGCCGTGGTCTGATCTTGTATTCGAACTGACATTGTAGCGTTTCTACATAAACACTTCAACACTTCGATATACCTGTAGTCAATGTGGCACCGCTGTAGAGCCTGCAGTACTGCCCATGTCTCGATAGAATCAAAGGCCTTCTCATAGTCTACAAACACTAAGCATAGTGGAAAATTGTACTCCTCGGTCTTCTGTACAATCTGCCGCAGCGTAAAAATGTGATCCTTTTCGGACTAAACTATAGGAGATACAGATATGACTCAAAAGCAAGAAATAATCAGCTTGATGGAACGTTTCTGCTGGCGAATAGACATCGAAGGTTTGAAGTACATGATGTAGACTACCAGGAGCCCCGACAGGAGCCCTGCTAAACTATAGGAGATACAGATATGACTTCACAGCGAAATGTTCAGCATAATGGGACGTTTCTGCCAGCCAATAGCATCGAAGGTTTAGATTACCTGATGTAGATCACCAGGTATACCAACAGGAGCACTGCTAAACTATAGGAGATACAGATATGACTCCAAAGCAAACGTTGTTCAGCTTGATGAGACGTTTCTGCTGGCGAATAGACATCGAAGGTTTGAAGTACTTGATGTGGACAACCAGGTGCATCAACAGGAGCCCTGCGTAACTATAGGAGATACAGTTATGACTTCAAGGTAAAAGTTGTTTAGCTTGATGAGACGCTTCTGCTCGCGTAAAGACATTGAATATTTATAGTACATGATGTAGACCACCAGGTGCACCAACAGGAGCCTTGCTAAACTATAGAATATACCGATATGACTCCAAGGTAAAAGCTATCCAGCTTGAAGCGACACTTCAACTGGCTAATAAACACCGAAGGTTTGGAGTACCTGATGTAGACCATAGGTTGCGGGTTCTAATTTCAACCAAAGAAAACATTAAGTCAATCATCTCCCTAGCGTTGGGGTTGGCTGCCTCATAATCTAGGGGTGGACTGCAAGGTCGATGGACCCCACAAGTCCTGGCTGGTGTCAGAGTTCGAAACTGTCATAAGGTTGCTGTCGTGGTTTTACACTAACGACCACCCCAAGCCGACCAGGCCCGACGGCTTAACGTGCCCTCGGTCCGAAGCATGGGATCATCTTTTTTTCGGAAATTTAAGTGATTCAGACTGCAATGTCCTAACCAAATTGTATAAATCGGGTAAACAACCGCAAAGATTTTTTTTTATAAAACGTGGTGTAAGGGACGGTGTACCGAAAACTTTGCAGGCGTGATCAGACTATGAAACTAAACAACTTTTACTATCGAGCTAATGGTGGGTAACGAGAAAAAATATCCGGTCTCCCATACAAAGTCAGTCCGTGGATCGCGAATTTTGTATACCATTGGCTCTATAGTAAAAGTTGTTCAGTTTCACGGTCTGATCATGCCTGCAAAGTTTTCGGTACACCGTCCCTTACACCCTGTGTACAGGGAGTAACAGAAAGGGTATAACAAGCCGAAAGGAGGTCAAGGTAGGTACTCATGAAACTGAACAACTTTCCCCATGGAACATGGGTCGAAATATGAAAAAAAAATATTGGGCCTCTCTTACAAAATTGCTATGGGACGTCCAAATTTTTTTTCATATTTCGACCCATGTTCCATAGGGAAAGTTGTTCAGTTTCATGAGTACGTTGACCTCGTTTCGGCTTGTTATACCCTTTCTGTTACTCCCGGTATAGCGGCCCGCCCAGCGTTTTCACCCGCTGCTGCTACTTAGGTACCTGTTTTCTCGTAGAAATTGGATCTTTGCCTGTAGTGAAAAGTTGTTTTTGTACTTCGTACCAGCAGATGTGACTCATTAGGACCATGTGCCAGCAAAAGCGGCCCGTCATGCTGACTTCTTTTACTTTTTTGCCGATACCGTATCTCTTAAGGTTTAGATGGGATGCTGGTGGTCTGCATCAGGTACTCCAGCCACACGATGACTATGTGCCAGCAAAAGCGGCCTGTCGTGCTAAATAACTTCTACTTTAAAGCCACTACCGTATCCTTGAATACCAAATTTTAAAACACTTCTCGTGTTAGGTACAAACAATTTTTGGAAAACTTCCAAAATTTCATCGCAACTGGAACCGCGGTAGCCCAGTTGGTTAGGGCGTCGGCAGTACTGATGCCGAAGGTCACAGGTTCAAATCCTGCCTGCGGTGAATTTTGGAAGTTTTCCAAAAATACCGTATCCTTACTTAATGCTCGGGTACTGTGAAAACATAGTTCTATGCAACTCTGTCAAAAGTCATTGCAACCATGTCAGAGGTCTATGAAACCATGCCAGGAACTTATGCAACCATATTAGAGGCCTCTGCAACCATGTCAGAGCCTATGAAACCATCTTCTTCTTTTCGTGTGGGACACCGAGTCATTCAACGACCCGATAAACTCTGGTGTCGGAGTTTTTTTCAACCGCCTACTGCAAGTAGCAGGCCTCTGACATGGTTGTGTAACGACCGCCATCATAGACAGCAACCGGGATCGACGGCTTAACGTGCCCATTCGAAGTACGGAACCATCTTACTTGCGGACAATCAGGTGGTTCAGCCTGCAATGTCCTAACCAGACTGGACAAATTCACAAAGTGATAAATATCAACATTGTGAGTGACCCCACCGGGAATTGAACCCGGAACCTTTGCGTGGCAGGCAGGCATACTAACCACTGCGCCACATCGGCTGAAGTATGAAACCATGTCAGATGTCTTTGCAATCATGTCAGAGGACTCGCTACCATGTCAAAGGTCATTGAAACCATGTCAGGGGAGTCTGCAACCATGTCAGAAGACCCTACAAGTCCTACAACTATGTCAGAGGACTCTGCAATCATATCAAAGAACTCCGCAACCATATCAGTGGTCATTGAAACCATGTCGGAGGCCTCTGCAACCATGTCAGAAGACTCTACAATCATGTCAGAGGTCTTTGCAATCATGTCAGAGGACTGGGCAACCATGTAAGACGTCTCTGCGACCATGTCAGACTACCATGTCGGAGCAAATCGCAAGTCGCAAGTCGCAAGTCAAAGTCAAAATCAAAGTCACTGTCAAAGTCACTCTCAAAGTCACTATCAAAATCACTGTCAAAGTCACTGTCAAAGACACTGTCAAAGTCACTGTCAAAGTCACTTTACAAGGTACTGGCAAAGTAACTGTCAAAGTCACTGTCAAAGTCACTGTCAGAGTCACCGTCAGAGACACTGTCAGAGTCACTGTCAAAGTCACTGTCAAAGTTACTGTCAAAGTCACTGTAAAAGCCACTGTCAAATCCACTATCAAAGTTACTATCAAAGTCAAAGTTACAACCCGATGAATCCTTACGACCCGATGAACCCTTGCAACCCAAACAACCCTTATGATCCGTTGAACCATGTCAGAGCAACAACGCAAGTGATTGTGACTTTACACACAACAGCAAAATTCAATTCACCATGTCTTTTTTTTTCTACTTCATACATAAGTGATGACTTACAAATTTTTATTCGTTATTCAAATAAAAAGTTATTCATGATTTTTCATTCGCGAAAAATGTATTCGCCTAGTTTATTAATAAATCATTCGTGAATAATGATTTAAATAAAAATTTATTAATATAATGCCCAACTCTGTCAGTGATGATGTTGTCTGGGGTAGGACGGTGAACTTGATACGAAAGAATTCGGGCCCACTTGATCAGGTAGTAAGAATCCGGTAGTGACCGCTGGTGAGTACAAAGCCATCAACCGGCGCGGCGGCTAAAGGCAAGTTCATTAAGAGTCAAATCCCGCAAATGCCGCCAGGGGGAATGATGCCATCGACCGGCGGCAGAGTCAAATCAGGTAGTACCCCTGTTGAGCTCCTCCACTACAGGCAGCTCGCGGTGGTAACGTTTCCAATGCGGTGGTCGCGCGTGGTAAGGCGCCAAATCCCGAATGTGCGGGATATCTGATGCGCCAGCACGTGCGAACATGTTAGTCGAGGGCCGAAAGATAAGATTTAAATTTGTTCGGCCAAATGTACAAAATGGCAACGTCGCGGCTGATTTCAGCCAATCCAATCATTACTGTGCTCTGATTGGCTCATTCAAATCGGATCAACATTTTCCAAAACTACTGCAGGGTAGATTCGTATATCGGATCAACATTTCCATAGACTTTATTTTAGTCCCTTTTTAGTCCTCTGAGTGCAGATGTTGATCCGATCGGAGCCACATTAGTTACCAGACATGCACATTGGATCAACTTAAGACGTCGGATCAACATGTGTTTTCGGATCAACAAATAACTCGCGTGAAGTCGCGCCTGATCAACATTTACCGTGAAGGTATCTCTATTGACCTATATGTATATATTTTTATTATTTATTTAGTAATAGTATGATGGAGTTCATAACTGTTCATATTTAATGCTTTTGCACTGCTCCGTTTTCTTTTCTGTTTTCCTCTACCCAAAGGTTGTCTGGAAGAGATCGCTCTTAGCGATAAGACCGCCTTTGCGCACTTTTAGTATAAGTTTTTCCTTTGTCATGCTATGTAATTGTGTGTAATAAAGAGTTTTTACTTACTTACTTACTTACTTTTACTTAAATTATTTTTGCGTAAGTCTTTGATGTTATATTCAAACACTTCGAATTCTACAGCAGATGGTATCCCACCGTTCAAAAATCTTTGATGACGATTTGAAACGATTGTGGAATTACCAAAACCTACAATGTTACAGTTTAGCTGAACAGAAAGTGGAAAACTTGTTATACAAAAACATGTGCTAAGCAAATTGAGCAAACAAATTTAAAATTTACAGCAAATTCTCGTAGCTTCTGCAGAGAGGCTGCGTCGGCAATAAAGTATTCCCGCTGTTTTGAATAACATGAAATTCTGGATGTAAGGAATTTTACCTAGAACATGAAATTCTAAAAATAGGAATTCCATTTAGAATTCTTTGTAGAACTTGACATGGAGATGTTGTTTAACTGAAACGCAAATCATTATACATTTTAGATTATTGTACCTACCTATCTACTAGGTTTTTATATTATTCGGCTAAATAAGTATATTTCATAGACATAAACCGGTGATGTTTTATGCCCTAATTTCATCAATATGTTGGAGTAACTGGAGAAATTATACCTACATAACGATTTATGTATAAAAATTCCGTCGTGTATGAAAAATACATCAGGTAAATATAGGTACAAAGATGTAACGAATGTAAGTTAGTTAATCGTAACAAAACCAGAAGGAGATGAGCTCTTATAACAAACGGCTTCAATAAAACGAAGATCGAGCCGAAACATTATTTATACGCGTACAGGACACGAGCCGAGTGATGGTAAAGGCAGCAATTAATCCACGTCTGGCTCCACTGGCTAATTAGTGAGTGCTCTGTAGCGGAAACCGGAGATGGAATGAGTTATTTGCGATTGTGTCGTTCTGTGCTGTATGACAGGGGTAGTTCGGCTGCGTAACAAGTTAGTTCCACTGCGCTCCAAGTTTTCACAGAATAAAAAAAAAGTTTTATTTCTCAGTAATAATTTACAAGATTCTCTTTAAGAAAGTCACATTCTAATTCAAACTTAAAAAAGAGAAAATTTGTAGTGCAAAATTTTTTGTTTTTACAGCTATAACAGTCCACCGCACTGCAGTTCAGCACTTTTAGAAGGCGGAATGGCGAGATGATGTACTCACAGGGAACACTACTGCGTATTCCCTGCTTGGATTCTGTTCTGTAGTCGCTCTTTCCAACAGAAACACTTGGTAAGCGTAGTGTAGAACGCTGCTGCTGCTCATTCTCTGGATGAATTTTGACAATACCCACGGGTAAATTTTTTTTTCGTAATAATATTGCAGCTTAGTTTAATTGTTTTTATGGACACAAAATAGAATGGAGGCCTTGGCTTTGCAGTGAGACAATTTATATCGATTCTATTTTTTGGCACTGGCTACAGAATATAGAATTGATATAAATTCACGCGCAGTGGAATAAACCTGTGAAACAAAGTGGAACTCAATGACGGTTATGGATGTCGGATGATGCGTGATTGATGTAGTTTTGCAGCTTTATTTGGCTACACATCAGAGTCTGGCCTTAGTCTGGCTTTGTTTGAAGTTTGTTAGAAATAGCGGTGTGTGACTTTGACTTCGATTCGATAAAACGTCAAGTAAAGATTGAGAGAGAGAGAGAGAGAGAGAGAGAGAGAGAGAGAGAGAGAGAGAGAGAGCGAGCCGAAATTGCTGAAGATGTGGACACAAAAAAACTTTTTCAAATAACTTTTGGCGCACAGTGGAATAAACCTGTCTAACATAGTGGAATTTCTCTATGACGGTTATGGATGTTGGGTGATGTGTGATTGATGTAGTTTTGCAGCTTTATTTGACTGAATATCGGAGTCTGGCCTTAGTCTGGCTCTGTTTGAAGTTTGGCAGAAATAGCGGTGTGGCTTTGATTCCGATCTGACGAATCGTCATGCAATTTTCAGGTTCATCCTATCGCCTAAAACCGGAAAACTTACAGAAAATCTATGTTTGCATCACATTTTATTATTTTTGTCTATAATTAAGTGCACCCGCTTTACGATGTCTGTTTACCCTATGGTTGGCCGGTAGATAATGTTGCAAGGCATTACGCCCGCCCTTTGTACGTTTGTGCCAATGAAGTTTGACAGAATATAATAGAACAAAAAAAAAAACCACCATGACAGCTCTTTATCCACCCAAATAAAAGTAAAAAGTTGATGCCATTTTAAAATAATTCTAACTGTTAAAATAGATACAGTGATAATAAACCACAACTAACTCTTAGTGTTTTTTATACTGACCTCAGAAGAATTAAAGGACAGCTCTTGCTAGTACTTAATAAAACTTAATTTATCAATTTTAGGCAACTACATTCAACTAACTACAATTTTAGCTAATTAAGTGAGGAAAAGATCATCTGAGGTCTCTATTTAATTAATTTAAATACTAGAATTAAAATCATACATGTGATAATTCCTTGCACAACCATGATTAAACTTGGTACTTGAAGTTAATATAAAATTATCTGCCTTCATCTCGTCGCGCCAAAAGAGGAATTTAAAAATGACATTAATTAACCCCTACAAATCCAGCTGCTTTGAAATATTGGGTTGAATTAACCCGGAGTTACGGAGGTGCCCACTTTTATATCAACACCGCCTTTGAAACTGGACACTGGCGTAAAAAGAGAAAGAAAACATGTCGTAGATTATTTAGAAAATAAAAACCGGCTGCATAGTGAACAATAATAGTCTGTTCCTTAAAACATATTAAACCGAATATGACATCTAAAAATCTATCAAAGACATCAGACATTGTAGTCTTTAACATTTACGACAAACTTAGTTTTGATAAGCGTGTTAAGCCTCAATAGAGCAAAATATTAAAATAGGTTTAGAGTACTGAAAATGTCAAACACCTGCAAGGATTTGGTGACCTCAATTTGTTTGTAGACTTGATCAAAAGCGTTCAGCGAATGACGCAGTAGAAGATTTTAGACATTAGACAAAATGTTATGTGCCTGTAGATAGTGCATACTGGTAGATTGATAACCTCTTTTTTGATAGTCGGTTAAATCAAGCAAAAAAGATAAGCCGCGGCCGACAGCGACTTGTGTCGCTTGTGTCGCAATTAATAAATGTCCGTCGCGCTTGCTTAATTAGTCGCACTTTCTGTCGCGTCGGATGAAACACATTTTATTTGCGATCGAGTCGGCGATTGTTCGCGCGGACGCTTGCGATGGACGACGCGTGAACGCTTTGTCGGTGCGTATTATCGTGTTGTTCATTGTCCGTGCATAGGTAATGGGCAATCGATATCAATAGATAGTATAAAATGAAGTCGCTTTATGAATTTCTCTGTCTGTCTGTCGTGGAGTTCTTTAACTCCCCTAAACCTGGCAACAGATTTTATTGCGATTTTTTGTAATAGATAGAGTGACTTAAGAAGTGTGTGTACATACATACAAACCTTGGCTTACACGTGCCGGAAAAGCGATTTTCCCGTGGGAAAAGAGGGAACTAAAGTTGCAGAGGGTCAAACCACTGATGCCTCATCAGTGGTTTGGCTAGTAATGGTAAAAAGGGTAAAATCATTGCAGAAAATGCTTCTTGTCGCTGACAGTAGCAAATTGAAAATAAGCTTTATCTATATCATAATTGAATTAACGTCGATAAGTTTGGGCGAAAGGAGGAAACTATCGAATTGCTACCAGACCAATGTCGAAATCGCTTTGTGCCAAATATGTGGCTAGAACTGTGCTGTACGTAACTAAAATTTTATGTCTAAAGTATTGTGGATTATTGGAAAACGATAGGAACATTATTGGGCTTTGGGCTGCACTCCTAACTACAAACCGACATTTTCAGGTCCGATTCCAATACTCATTTTGGACAATGAAACTTCCGAGTTAACAAAGAATAATGACAAAGATATTAGAGAACCGATTGAGCCCATCGAATCGAGCCATTATCTTTGCAATGGATACTTCAATATCGATTAGGAATAAAAACTTTACAACGATTCGCTTTCTGCCGATATTCGACCCAATTTCGTACTGGATGTAAACAAATCTGAATAAATGTTTTGGGGTAAATGTGTGAAAATTTATTAAGTGGTACATTCCTTGCTCTTTAAATTGAAACTAGAACTGTTCCCAAGGAATATAGGTCGTAGTATAATAAAATGACCTCGCATTCCCTTACAAAATGTACTAACCTAAGAAATGCGTTTTGGAGGTTAAAAATTATTCAGTATCCTGGGTTGGATTATCACTTCTTCAAATACTTATTTGCAGAAATATTTAACACCTTGTATAATACTCCATTTTATATTCCCCATTCTAGGGCGCAGCGCGAATGCTTATCTCACTTCCAGCAGCATTAACTTTTATAGAGCTTGTGAATCGGCAGCGACAGTATTGCGTATATTGCGATCGAATCTTCAGTACATTTCTCTAGGTATAAGTACCTGTCAATTTATTTCTTATGTAAGTATGAAAAAGACAAGTTTTTACACCTTGTATTATTATAATGCTCAGTTTTATATTCCCCATTCTAGGGCGGGCGCTGCGCAAATGCTTATCTCACTTCCAGCAACATTAACTTATAGAGCTTGTAAATCGGACTGAAGAATCTTCAGTACATTTCTCTAGGTATAAGTAGCTTCCAATATATTCCTTATGTAAGTATGAAAAAGACAAGTTCTTACACCTTGTAAGACCTTGTATTATTATTATGCTTAGTTTTATATTCCCCATTCTAGGTCGCAGCGCGAATGCTTATCTCACTTCCAGCAACATTAACTTTTATAGAGCTTGTGAATTGGCAGCGACAGTATTGCGATCGAATCTTCAGAACATTTCTCTAGGTATAAGTAACTGTCAATTTATTTCTCATGTAAGTATGAAAAAGACAAGTTTTTACATCTTGTATTATTATTATGCTCAGTTTCAAATTCCCCATTCTAGGGCGCTGCGCAAATGCTTATCTCACTTCCAGCAGCATTAACTTTTATAGTGCCGGAGAATTGGTATTGCGATCGAATCTTTTGATCATTTCTCTTAATCCTGTCAATTTCTTATGTGAGTATGAGAAACACAATAATTTATACCTTATGTAATTAATTTTATTACTATACTAGATTTTACCTCTATATTTTCCATTCTTGGACGCAGCGCAAAGCAGTAACTATTATAGAAAAATTGAATTAGTGCGGCTCCATTGAGTTTGATTCTTACAGACATTTCTCTGAATTTGCTATTTCTGTTCTGCTAGTAAAATAAATGCGAGAAAGAAATAACAAGATATTTACTGACAATTAGTTCTTAAAGAAAATTGAGAGCGGCTTATGTATGGTGCTCAAGTAGGACCAAAACAGCTGCATGCTTATCGTGTGGGGTACCGAGTCGACGAAACTTACAACAAAACGTTAAAGATTTATACTACTCATTTACAAATGCTAGCTTTCCTCTTAACTAGCAGTATTTCCTAATAGTCTAAGTATTTCATTCATTCCTTTGAACCTTAGCTCGTTATAAAGTTAAATTAAATAGAAGTGACAAATGTTCAACGATACGAAAATAACAGTTTATGTTGTTGACCTATTTCAACAAAACACAGCACACCTTTCGGGTAGTTAGAACCACTTACCGTAATTAACATGGGACTCATAAATTTAACAGTTAAACCCTCTTTAATTAACAAAAGGATTACCAAACGACCTTTGCAAGGGTTGAAAACTTTAGCATATGTTTAGGTTGCATCAAGAGAAGAAAATCAGTAAGAAACAACATCGGACAACAAGCAGACGGGCGGACGTGCGTGTGCGATCCGTCAACCTCCACGAAGAAGACTGTCGTAAGCAGTTGAAACCGTTGGGGCTCATCCTCGACAAAAATAAATAAAGAACAGTAAGAGCGGTTTCGCATTACGTCCGATCCGATCCCGTGAAAATATGGTCCGCAGTGGCCGCAGATCTATTTCTATGGCTTCATATTTTCACGGGTTCTGATCGGATTCGGGTCGGATGTCGTGCGAAACCGCTCTAAGTAGGTAAATTGTAATTTTTATTAAAAATCCAGAAATGAGTTACAGAATGGCGTCACCGCCGATGCTGCAAATCAATCTCAGCATGTTACATCTTTCAATATAAACATAGATTGATAT
This sequence comes from Phthorimaea operculella, assembly GCA_024500475.1. Taxonomy (NCBI): domain Eukaryota; kingdom Metazoa; phylum Arthropoda; class Insecta; order Lepidoptera; family Gelechiidae; genus Phthorimaea; species Phthorimaea operculella. The sequence continues at coordinate 763,702 of JANFCV010000018.1, read as the reverse complement.
CTTTATTTGACACCAAAGTTCATCAGGTTGTAGGTAAGTCAACTCATAGATCAAACGAAAAGAAGTTTGATAAGCCACCATTTATATAAAATAAATCTAAACACTTAAAACAAAACGTACCTAAACATTAATTGTGACATTAGTATACTTACCTACACCATGGAACGTATAAGTTCTGATTCATACAAGTACCTACGCATTTGGTTATGCCATGTGGCGCTCAAAGAACATTTGCAGGCCTTGTAATAACATGCATAATCATATACGAATGGGAACAAGATTACATTTTGAAACCACAAGCTGCCTGTATCTATTATAGTTAGTATTTTTTAATTTTTTTGTAATACTTTTACTCATTGTCAACAATTGTCTCGAATGCCACCAGACGATAAAAAAAAAACAGAAAAAGAAGCCGTCAAGCCGTAGCCAATACTATAGGTAACACGCGCGTATACCTACCTACCTACCAATGAAAAAATATGCGTCAATAAATATAAATTATAGTTATTTAGGTCAATGTGTCCCAAATTCATGCTTAATTTAACTTTATTATTACCTACTTCGAACACTGGTAATATTATTCCAAGTTGTTTCGTTTGATAATAATCATCAAGTTTCAGTTGAGCCATAAAAATTCGATAAGGTTTTTGTATGAAATCATAACTATAAAATCTGAGGTCATCTCATCATAGTCAAATTCCTTTTAAATGAATGTCTAAGAATGAAATATCTGCCAGTATTTTGAGCAGCTATTAGCTACACAATAGAGTGAGAAAAAGTAGCCAGAAAATCTTAATACCTAGCAAAGGGTATTATGTAAAATTCAGGTCTTGAAAGTTTGGTCTACAAAGTTTTATCTTAAACTGTGTCGTATGTAGTATGTAGGTCAGTCTAAAAAGTCTTAACATTAAATGAAATGAAACTTAAACTTTTTCAAACAAAATTGTTGCTATTTATTGTCAATGTTGCCATTTAATTTTGCAGTTTCATACTAAGTTGCGCCCTCATTCTTTGACAGGACTTTTTAGATATACTGTATGCAACGAATAGTATATCTTTCCTTTTGCTACGTTGTGTGACTTGTAATGAGTTTGACTTCGAAGTTCATTAATATTTATATTCGACTCATAAAATCAGTGTTGGTATTCTTCCAAAGAATGAGACTTATGGGTGGCAAAATGAACTGACCCATATTAGGCACGTGTTTTTAATATCCAGAGCAAGGGAATGTTTCAGACGGAGAACCAAAACGAACTTGGTACACGCTTCTTTAGATACTTGTAAATGCTCAAAATTAATATTATTTAAGCCAAGTAAAAACAACAGTGCTTTTTAAAACTTTGATTACGGCTTTTACTGCATCACCCGTTTTTCGCGAGCGCAGGGTAGGTATGGATCAGTGAATAAGCATAATAGTAACTATTAATTAATTAAAATAAATATTGCATTAAATACCTGACAGCTACAACAGACCATGATAACAGTAAATAATAAAGTATTTTTGCAGTTAATACAGAACATAGCGTATTGTTTTGTATTATGGGCTATTTGTGTGTAAGTATAAGCACGCGTAGCATTCAAATGTGAAGCAGTTTTGGCTTGTCCCACACAAAGAGAGAGAGAGTTTTGACTTCTTTTGCAGACTTGCCTTTGAAACATTTCTTCGCTCTGAGACCAACCATTGTTTGTATTCGCGGTTTTAGCTGAGTGTTCCCTTACAATATAGTTTTTGATTTATCGCTCGTAAAACTCCCTGAAAATTACGACTCTCTGAAATTTGGACGCCATAATGAGCCAGTCACGAGAATTCGGAATGAGGAACTTGAAATTTTGATGAGTCAACGGCTGTTTAGAACTTGTTTGAGAACATTTTGGCAACAGATTCATCTTCATAACAAAGTTTAAGAACAGAAATTTCTTTACAATACCTAATTAGCTACTTATTTTTCTATAGGTTGTCCCAACGGCAGCACCTGAAATCTCCTACTAAGGGTTCAACCTATAGGTAGCGTAGTCTTAGAACTGTAGCAATATTTTTACGTACATATAACACGCTCATATCCCTTGTGAGGTAGGCAGAGCGTAACAGCGTAAGAGCAGCTGAACAAAACGGTCACACCACGTCTGTCAATAGAATTTTTTAAGTAGTTTTTTTTCACTTGTTGTCTATCTAGACGAGATGGAACGGTGACATAAAGAGAGCGGCTGGTAGTAGCCGGCTACGGCAAACGGTGGTCATGCCTTATGGCGTATATACCCTGTTCTACGGGTAGCCTACGTCCAGCAGTGGACTGCTATAGACTGAAGTGCCTCCTGAGTCCTGAGCTTTCCAATAGAATGTAGTCATTAAGGCCTAGTGTACTTTATATAGAACAAATTAAGAGGGAGTGTTTTTTTTATTACAATTATTTTTCAAATTAGTAACACATTATTATTTAATACCTAGTCTTGATTATTCATTTTGTGTAAAAACACAATCAAAGGTAAAATGTTATGTTTTTTGTTTGAGTTTTCCTATGTTTACAAAATTACAGACTAGCATGACAGGTACAGGAATTTGTTCTTTATATAGGACGCAGGGACCTCGCATAATATTTAAGTTGCTTATGTTTTCTGAATACCTACTCCTATGATTGAGTATCATGTTAATCACATGTATTTAAATAATTAATAGGTATATTTAGCCATAAAGAATGTATTATGCTAAGGAGGATGTGTCATTCAACCCAAAACACATTTACACATGTAATAACATTAATTAGTCCAGATGTTTCGCATAATCGCGTATCCATTATGCTACATTAAATTATGCCTGGACTAGACAGATGAAACATGGCTCAGTAATTACTTAACCTAGCTACATTAGTAAGAAGGGACCCACATGTACCGTTCGTTGTTGCGTTATTTCAGCGCAACGATAAACCATGCATCTGTCAGATGGATTTTCGATTTCCCCATACTAAAAACCGATCTCCAGACACAAAACTTGCATTAAAACAGCGTGGCGCAGAAACTTGCGTTGCGTTATTTTAAGGTAGGTTTTTAGGAGGTACACGGGGTATTCGAGGCTTTGTATGCATCTGACAGACGCATGGGTTAGCAAAAACTTGCGATGTGTTATTTTAACGTCGGTTTTGAGTACGGGGAATCCTAAAACATTTGCAGCTATGGATGTTACGTCTGGGTCCCGCCTAATTTGGTGTGAGTGCCTAGCCGCCTAGCATTTGGCTAAGCATTTGGAAATGGCTCAAGGCATTGATTACATGCATTCCAATTCATGACAATTTTATAGGGCTATTCAATAACCTCAACTTTACAGTAACAAATTACAGATCGAATCGCAATTATAAAAGGCTGCAGATTTCCTAAACCACAGCCTGTCCTAATTATTACTAATATTTTTCTCCAAGCAACATGCGTCAAAATATGCAAAAATAAAAGTCTTCCTATGCAAATGATGGCTTCTACTTTTTCTTCTTTGTAGACTACAAATGGCTTAATAAATCCAGGTAAGGGTTTTTGCCAATCAATTTGTATATTGGCAATCAACGTTTATGTCTTCCCATCTTCAGTAGGCTGATCAATCTGCCTACTTCTGGATAAGGAATAGCAGCCTAGTCTACGCATGTACGGCAGCGATGCACAGACCGCGACCAACCGCCTTTACACTTGCGGCCCGCGAGCAGTTGCATGTATCGTGTACTTAAGTAGATACCTCAGCAGATATCAGATTATGATCTAGCTGTAAGAGAGCACCATGCTTCTGCCAGGAGACTTTTGGTAGAGAAGGAGCGTTGGTCTAGCAGAGCTATTAGTCTCATCAGGATGTCGATGTTGCCTACTTGTAGAGTAGCTCTAGAAATTACCAGATGTCAGTACATTGCGATATTGCTGCAACGGAGCAACATGCTTAAACCAGGATACTCTTAAATATGGATCAGCTGCTTAATAGCTTAAGAATAAAAGGTAATGGAACGGTTCAAACTTACTTGCAGAGTAGCTCTAGAAATAAGCAGGTTCCCCTCAGCAGAGATCAGCACGTTGTGGTCCTGCTGTAACGGAGCACCATGCTTCAGCCAGGAGACCCTCGGAGGCGGAGCGGCTGCTGGGGGTGAGCAGCGAAGTGACGCTGCTGATCCAGCCTCCACTGATGTCGAGGATGGGGAGACTGTGAACTGCTTCTTCAGGTCTGTTGACAAAGACATGTACGGTTAAAAAATGATTTATTTTGGCTTATGTTAAATACATTACTAAGAATTTTTCAGGTATTAGCAGCACTTTTAATTCATAGGGATCATGAAAAAGGGGGCCCGAAATCTGCGTGGTGTATTTTCCGACGAAAGTACCTACTTACATAGTCAGCGCTTAAAAATTAAACGTTTCAAATTAAATACACTTTTTTTTTTGTTTTCGGTAGTTTTTAAATCTCTTTCTCTTCGTGACGTTAAATGACCCGAGTCATTAAAATAAATTAGTTACATTCTCTTTTGGGTTGGGCAGTCGCGTAAAAACCAAAGAGTACGACGATGATTTCTTTGACATCAGTTAAAAATTATAGACACGTGTAACATAAAATAAATACACGAAATCCCACGTTCTGTACATTTGACATCACATTACTTTGACAACTTAACACATTTCAAAGTTACACAATGCGAACAAAACGCACCATCATGCGACGTCAATAACAATTTGAACATGTTAAGTTGTAACAAAGCTGCCAAACTTAAAGGACTAATTCGATAATTGTTGTTTGTTACAACAATGACTCAAGCTTTATTATTGTGCAACTTTTTTATGATGGTCTAAGTTACAAAAATATTCATGAACGAAAAAAGGGAAAAAGGAGCTGATCAGCAGTAATTTAAAGGAATGAGACTTATCAAATTTTCCAAAAAATATTATTAGCAAAGATTCAAATTTTCTCTCTCAAAACATTTTGTGCCAGCAATAGGCGTTTAATAATCACATTTTAACAAACAATTCTCATCAGGGTTCGAAAATATCCGATATTTATAATAAATATCAATATATCCGATATATATCCAATAAATCGGATATATATCCATTTTTTGATATTTATCGGATATATATCAATCAGTATTTCAAAATAATGTATTGACATTGTCGTCAAACACGATTTTTGTTCGTTAGAAAATTAATCTGGAACACTTTATTTCATTATAGTTTTTCTTTAAATGAATGTGGTATAACAATACTGTATTTATTGGCTAGTAGAACAGCAAATACATAGGGCGGGTGTACAATAGTGGATACGTGCATACCTACATTTTATAACTCGACTATCGTATATGAATCCGCACGCAGCAAATGCTCAACCATATAAACCATCCACCTCGCACACCCAATAACATATATAAAATCTATGTGTCTGTCTAAATAAAAACCAAAGAACAAAATATAGATACCTAATTTAATATTTATAAAAATACCTAAGCAGAAAAAAAAACAGAGAGATTTACATCATACTAATTTTGTTTCTTTTACGTGAATAAGAAAAGTGGGGTTTTTAAAATTAACTAAAGATAATGCATTAGTGGCGGGCGAATACTTGGCGAGTTCTTTAGTCTTTTTGACTATAAAACTTTACTAATCTTTAAAGAATAATGGTGATATATATCCAAAAAATAAATATCATAATATCACGCGATATTTATCAATGATATATATCAAGTGATATATATCTTCGAACCCTGATTCTCATCTTGATGAGTGTTCAGAATTAATGGCTACACAATGTTTCATCAAACCAAGAATTATATTTCTGCATGAATTTTATGGTGTTCTAAAAGGATAAATAAGAGCGAGTGTAGTTTTTAGAGAACTTTTAATGTTACTTTACTACTATGATTTTTTTCTGACTTGTTTGTAAGTAGCACGCTGAATTTAATAATATTGACGGAAAATAATATCGCATGCTTTTTGATAAAAACAAAATTTAAAGTCGCTTTATAAATAAAATGCGGTACGCGAATAATACTCGTTAAGCGGATACTTTAGTGTTTTATTTTTGTTTAATCCCAAAGTATGGCTCTAAGTAGCGTATTTAGTTCTGTAAAATAAAAATCGCTTTCTCTTTTACCCTGATCCACACATGATCTGTCTTCTCATGTCACTCTCAATGAAACGGATAACGAGATCGTCCATTATGTAATTTGGGAAGCTTCCTCCCACCGTTGTAATTGTTCATTTATTACACAATTGGCTGAATAAACGTTGAATAAGCTCTAGATTGGATTGTAGATCACTGGACGACTTTGGCATAGATTTGTTGTTAAACTGGAGCATTGAAATTGAGAAGAATTGGGCGACCAAGTATTTTCACCAGCCTTTTCTTGAGGCAAGAGAATTTCACATGGATTAATAAGGAGCCTATGTTCCTCAAACTTCCTCCCATCTTGTAATTGTTCATTTATTACACGATTGGCTGAATATACAACAAATTGGATTAAAGATCACTCTGATATAGATTTGTTATTAAAGTAGAGCAATGAATCATGGAAATATGGAAGTTTCTTTTCATTACTGAAATTTTTGCGTGTTTATAAGTAGGTTATTTTTCAGGTACTGAGGGAATTCAAAATATTGACTCTTCTTTTGATTGTTCAGCTCCAAGGCCACGCTGCGTTTTCTCAGTTAAAACTGAGGAAGTACGTTACATAACGGTACCGGATGCAACTCTTTGTAAATTTTTAAAAATAACTGATATCTAGATCTAGCTAGACAAAAGGCGAGACGTCATAAATAGTACAAAAACCTTCTCAAGAAGGATTATTCTTTCCATAAGCAGCTTTGTTTCTTGGCGAAATTAAAACCAGGCGCAAGGGGCAGACGGGAAAGGAACATTATTTTATATTACCCCCAACTTTAGTCTGGAGTAAGACAAAACGAGGTTTTTTATTGTACAGCTGTGAGGCATTTGAAAAAGCCGCAATTTCCTTTTCGAGGAAAGGATTGTAAGAGAAGATTAGGCTTTAAACAGCTTTGCGGTCTTATTTTTCTAGGTTTACATTTTTAACGCGTTTCAATTCCTTTCGTCCTCCGGTGGTGTATTGGTCTGGAATCAGTTCGCCGACTTGCTCGTTTCGCAAACCGGCGCGATTCGCCAACTCGCTTTCTGCCGACTGGCGCGTTAGGCGTACTTACTCCATTCGCCGACTGCGCGGTTAGCAAACTGTCATAATGTACAGTGAACATAATAATAGTTTATGGATCTGTATTAAAACATAAAAGTGTCTGCTATTAATCACACGAGAAAATTCAATACGAGAACGTAATATGTTTTGATATGAAATTTTGAATAGTAGGGATAGACATAACATGAAAAACATTTTATCTACACTCAGTTCGTAATATTCGTTTTACAGAATCGAAAGTACGAACATAATGAACTGCATTACGAATATACAGCCTTTAAAAAAAACTTTCATACTACTGGCAGCTACATAAAGTAACTCGATTTCTAGTATTTGAAAAAAAATTAAACGAATTGACCCGCGTACCAAATTGTAATCTGTTCCAATTTGATACTGGCCGTCAGAAAGTCGAATGAAAAAAAAACAAGTGTCACCCGCGGCGGGAGGACACTTGAAATTATGAGGACTTATTTATTATTAAATCTTTGCTTCAAATCATTTTTCGAATTAAAATTTACCGATAAATGCTATTTAATTTTAAAAGTTGTTCAGTTTTTATGAGCCTCCATTTTAACGTTTAGTTAAAAAGTTACTTATATACAAAAGTCGTTCAGTTGGTGGTTCAGTAGATAGGCTTGCAATCGCCATAGTGCAGTGTGGAGGTTTGAATTATTTTTCATAGTTTTTCTTGTAGAGTGTAGATAAAATAGTGTATGCAACTGCAAATAATTAGGCTTTAGAATGCTCGTGTCAAACTATTATCACACTCGGCTGCGCCTCGTGTGATAAACAGACACTCTCATCCTAAAGCCTCTCATTATTAGGCAGTTGCATAAACTACTATTTAAATTACTTTTTATACCGGGAGTAACAGAAAGGGTATTACAAGCCGAAAGGAGGTGAAGGTACTCATAAAACTGAACAACTTTTGCCCATGGACCATGGGTCGAAATATGAAAAAAAAACTTTGGACCTCCCATACAAAATCGCCGATCAGCTGACTGATTTACTATGGGAGGTCCAATTTTTTTTTCATTTTTCGACCCATGTTCCGTGGGGAAAGTTGTTCAATTTCATGAGTACCTTCACCTCCTTTCGGCTTGTAATACCCTTTCTGTTACTCCCGGTAGAAAAAGTTAAGGCGCAAGCTCCACAGAGAAGACGTGCGTCGTGACGCTTGGGATGGCATCTGTCAGACAAATGACCGTCATCGAAGTGACGCGCGTCGCACGTTTCAAATATTGTAGCTTTGTCTCTACGGGACAAGCTCAAAATACAAAATAGACGTGTGATGCGACGCGCCACATGACATCTGTCAGACTAGCGATCGTTAGCCGTTATCGATGATCGCTTGTCTGACAGATGTCACTTTGCCCATTCCCAGGACGATTATCCTTAGTCGCTTTTTACGACACCCACGGGTAGAATTGGGGTGATGCTATTCTTAGCCGGCCTAAATGTAGCTTATAAAAACTGAACAACTTTAAAACTAAGCAGCATATAAACTAAACTTTCAACTCTGAACTACTTTTGAAACTAAATAACTTTTAAACTGAAGAACTTTTCTTACTGATGCTAACTGAAAAAAAAATCGACCTCCCGTACAAAATTCCTTAATTCCAAAATACGCAAAATTTAAAAAAAAATGTACTTGACTGTCCACAAAAGCTATAGTTTACCAATCGCTTAGTCGGCGAATAGCGTAAGTAGGCCTAGCACGCCAGTCGGCAGAAAGCGAGTTGGCGAATCGCGCCGGTTCACGAAACGAGCAAGTTGGCTTACCGCGCGGACTCCAGGTGTATAACAGAAAGCCTCAATTAAGAGATCGTCAAGATATAAAAATAGGTTTACGGTATGTAATGTAACGTGCAAACATTTTAAAGGATCAAATTAGTCCATGAAACTTTTCCTAAAGAGCATAGGTCAAAATGTAAAGAAAATTTACACACCCAGAAACTAGCCGACCGAGCTATACTTACATATTAATAGGAAGTTCAAAATTTTTGTCGCATTTCATTTCAACCTATGTTCCTTAGGGAAAGTTGTAAAGTTTCATGGGCTTGTTCCCGTCTAAAAATATTTGCAGTTAAATAACACAGTTAATTACAAACTTTCACTAGTTATACCTACACCTTGAAATGTTTCACTAGAACAGAATACAAAGCATACCAAACTACCCAAGACGAAACTGCTGGTTGCCCAGCTAAGCAACGTACATCTACAAGTAAGTAAGTAAGTACCTACTCCATCTACGTAGAAACCTAATAGTAAACAAGCTACCGCAAAGTGCACACAAAGCATACATTATGATGCAACCTAACTTGATGCTACTTACACCAAAACTATGACGAAGTTAGTATAACAGTGTATAATGCAAATCTCGGGCAAAATTTTGCAGTAAACAACTTGCAAACATGTCATCTACGTAAATGTCAAACTGGAACCAAAAGATATCAGAATCGCAAAAATTCTTATACCTCTAGAATCCTAACATTGGAAAAAATTACGACACAATGTAGTTTTGCATCTCTAGCAAGTATTTGCATATCTTTTCCATATCTTTAAGGTAAGTTAGGAATATATTTATTTCATGTAGGACTTCGAGTCGATTAATAACACAATTGGGTACATTAACCGATGGACACATCTTTTTCAACCATCATCATCTTCTTGCCCTTATCCCAATTACTTGGGGTTGGCGCAACATGTTTTGTATGAACACAAAATCATGTTGCAAAAGGATATGGCTTAATTTAACGACCGGCCGCCTGCCTGACGTCAACCCTCTTTGGGAATGTTATCGTAGGTGGTATTACCGCCTCCATACGGTTGACCATGGTCGTATATTGTAGCCAAGATCATAAACTATACGTCGCCTTTTACGAAACACCCTCAGTAGAATAGGGGTGGCAGAATTCTTGGCCGCTACCACTCGGCCATCTCTTTCAACCATGGTTACCTAATGGCAAGTGGCAAAAAACATACCTACGCAACTGTCTTGCTCCCAAGCTCGTTCCCAAGTTGAAATATGTCATTTCACGTTTACTAGTAAACAAGCCACCAGAGAATGCACTCCGAAGCACATGCATTATGAAACAGCGGCCAACTCGGTGCTACACCAAAACTATGACGGAGTTACAAACGGGAGTTCTATTTTGGAATCTCTCCCGTGAGATTTCGCAAATGAGAGTGGTTTGGACTGAATCATTGAACTGACAGAGAACGCCATTTAAATGGTCTAAAAATAGAAGAAAGATGAAAGTGTATTTTCTGGATTGAATATCAACGTCGGAATCTGTACTAAATAATATCAATAATTACAGAAATAAGAACGGTATACCTAATTCCCGGTTTTAAATGTGATCATGTCTTTAATTTACTTTGATTATTTTTTTCAATGTCTACAATGCTCTTCAAAACATTAATATGGCAGGACGGAAAAAATCTTTGAAGTCCCCTGAGTAAACCGATTTGTTGTCTCAACAGAAAAGAATCTCGTAATCTACGTACCTAATGCCTCCGTGTGTTTCCCAGGGGTGCCATATTCTTACCTCAAAATGCATACCAGACTCGGATTGCTTCTAAATCTGTTTTTCGACAAGATTCCAAGGTTAATCTCGATTGTGACATTCTCAGCCTGCTTGCAAGCTAATGCCTGCAATATCCAAGCCAAAAAACTTGCAATCCCTAAAAGTACAGTCTTCTTCTCTGAATGATTCGTCTCTAGATAATAGCAGTACCTAGACTTACTTCCACTGCTAAATCTGTTTGCCAGCAGCCAGCAAGATTCCTAGATCCAAATTTTAGTACTCTCAGCCAGAGCTGTTTAAAAATTGATCGCCTAGACTCAAATGGAGTGTAACACGGGGAGAGTAAAAGCGAGCTGGATCTGAGGCGACGTAGATATAATTCAATGTTAACTGCCAGCAAATCTGTAGGTACTACGTTCTAGGTCCGTGTTTTGTATGTGAGGGTAGAAAATTTGGCTCTGGAAATGCATAAGGTATGAGGAAGATTCACGGTTCCATTCAAACACATAAAAAAATTATGAAAACATAATTGACTTAGAAACAGAAACTTTAATGAGATAAAGGATTAGGTGCAGAGCAGACTATGTGCGATGAATTTGGCTTAAAACAGTGTAAAGGAATAAAATCATTGAGTCGCACTAAAAAATACGCTTTAAACTTATCAAAGTTTGTATTTTTGTTTAAGCGGCAATACTTTTATCTAATATTGTTCAATTAATTTTGTCTATGTGTGTTACTAAACTTCTAACCTTTCATAGCTATATCTACACACACGAACTCGCGAAGGTACGAATTTCCTATCTTTCTTTCAAATTGCTCATTCATTGTAGACCTATTGTGGTACTAAACTTATAAAACACTTTCGTCTCTAACCTAACCTTTCCTAACTACCTAGGTACATACCGAACTTGCGTAGGTACTTTCGTAGAGGAATATACCTATTCAAATTGCTTATCCGCTCCTAAACTTATACATACATATATCACGCCAATATTCCTTTTGGAGTAGGCAGAGAGCACTTACATGGTGTTACTAAACTAATAAAACACTTCTCTACCCCCAACCTTTCCTAGCTACACACACGTACCCGCGTAGGTACGAATTTCGTAGAGGAAATGAAACGTAGTCGGTAATTTATGGGCCTGCAGCGCGGCTGGCTACCGGCCCGCCAAAATATGTTCCACCTCGGTCAAAACTAGTAGAACCTAAAAATATGTTTTATGCCTCAATGTCAATTATTGTCAATAGTGTCTCAAAAGATATGTGAGATCAAAAAATGCCCGAGAGTCACAGTTTTTAGAGGCGCTTGGGGGAGACAGTGGTCGTCTTACATAGCTAGAATATAGACGCAAGCTTTTTATACATAATAGTCCCAACAGCCTGCTATCTCCCCCTTCGGCAAGTAAAAATGCAGACGAAATTACAAAATGCACTATCTAGGCAATAGTGTCTATTCACTCTTGCCTTGAAAAGGCCCAAGTTTAGTTTGTTTTAGATATAGATCCGCCGGTAGAGAATTTCACTCCAGTGTTTTTTGATATTCCCGTGAATGTTATCAACTTCATACCTTGTTTGTATAAAATATCTCAAGAATCCATCAATTTTATTGCAAATCAATCCCTTAAATTCTTTCAGTAGAATCACAAGGTTCTTTTCATGCCTAGCTCAAAGTTAGCTCAGAATAGGTACCTACATAACAAAGTTTTATAATAGAAGATAGCAAATAAAAACGCTTATAAAATCTAAGCACAAAGTGGACCACACTTTAAGCGCGGAGTGGAACTATCGCCAACTCTACCTAACACTTATCATTTACGCCCATCAGACGTAGTTTTAAACCCGTGTGCTTTTGTTCTTTACCTGCTCTGCTTTGTTTACTAGTGGCACTAGCTTTGAATACGTAAATAGCTGTAAAAACTGCCTTTATTGTGTTCAGGACCCTAGCTTAGTCTAGCTTTATATGGAGAATCTAGATATTTAAAACGTGAGTTTGCAATTATTTGTGTTTTTTGGCTATGCTGAGTTTTCACCTCGTTTTCATTTGAAACTCCTAAAATTGAATAAAATATCACACTGTATTGTTTTGGCGAACAAAATTATCAGTGGTGTGGAAATGTTTGCAACGTTTTTGCAGCTCTCTACATATATCACATCACAACAACATCATACTTAAGTTTTGTAGATAATCTAACTTTGAAAAATAGCTTTCTGTAGCGCGCAAACTAAGTAGTTTATCTAATTTACGACCAAACTTTGTTAGAACTTCGCGTGGAGTGTTCATGTTTATGTGACGACACCGCTCAACTAAAATACACCTCTTGAAAGTCTTATTTTACTTTAGAATAGCCTATATTTTCTATAGAACATTCCGCTTGGCGACAAAAACTAGCGCGAAAACTAACAAATCACCGCGCTTTTTCTCGCACAAGCAATGCTCTGGCAAAATAGCCGCTTGAAGCGCTGAGTGGTTTAAACCACGGTTGGACTGAGTGCGGCGATAAATCTGCTGCACGGTCCATTACTTGCACACGTCCTGTGTCTTGTGAAGGCCCGTTTCGTCATAGGATCGATCCGTCATAGTTTTTTATCTAGTATCACAATAATTATAAACCCAGTTGATCACACTCAATATTGACAATCATTTATAATAAAAAAATGCTGTGTTGAATAGCATCACAATTTCTACTAATTTGTCTCGTTAAAAGTGACTTAGGACTGAGTCTAAAAATAGGCAGCAGCGCTCCCTGTAAAATATATTATAGCCTTGCATTGCGCTCGCCAATCCGGATGCCAGCACGGAGCGCAAAGTCAAAATCCTTCCAATATGAATAGACCCATGTCCCACACCGGTCTTTTGTAGTTGTTGATGTTGAAATAGCCGTTTGAAGTGGTGAGTACACTGATCCATTACTTGTACTCATCCTGTGTCTTGTGAAAACCCATTTCGCCACAGAACCGATATGTCATAATTTGTTTTTACTTCGTGCCAGTTTGCCATGCTCCTAATTCGTCGCAACTTTCAACCGTACTATGAAACCCGGTTTCTCCACACTCTACAATCATCAACACTTTATTATCGTAACCGTGTTCGCAAAACAACCTTGATATTGTGTTTGTTGCTTATTTTTAGCAAGGCGTGTCATCATGAAAAATATTTTATCATATTAATTAACGTTGAAAAAGACTTCAATATAAATTACAAAACTGTACCTAGGTGATTTCATCGTTCATCCCGGTTCTACGTTAGCTACCTACTTAGAAGAAGACTTTAGAGAAGAGGGACGGGACAAAGATTTTAAATCTTTGTGACGAATATGGATGAGTTTTTATGTGTGACGAAAAAGTACTGTGGCAAAGCGGACTAAACTCGTTCCGTGTCTTGTGCTATGTTTTATTGGCCGCTTGATCTGCATTGTGGAGTATTTACCACTGCAGTCAAAGCAGCAAATATTTACTTATAATAATTATTGTATAGTTTGTGGCATGACGAACCACAGAAATAATAGCTTTTTTACGATTTCGACCGAGTTTTAGAATGTGGCGAATGGTTACCGTGGCAAAGCGAACCAAACTCGTCCCGTGTCTTGTGCTATGTTTTATTGGCCGCTTGATCTGCATTGTCGAGTATTTACCACTGCAGTCTGCACAGGTCATTAGATCTAGCATTCCGTGTAGACGCTTAGTTCAAAAGAAAATCTTAAGCAGCAGACATATATCAAATAAATAAAAATAGTTAAAACGAAACGTGTTAGGGTACGTCTCTTTACGCAGATCGTGGCATGACGGGCCACAGATTTATAAAAATAATTCTCTTTATCCTTAAGACCGCTATAAAGGAATTTCCGAAAATTGCCTTTATAAACATGAGAGTTTCTCGTAAACAGTTAAGTAAAAAGAAAATATTACTTATACATCTAGTCAGACATATCTTTATCTAAAAAAATATCAACAAAAATATTAACATTTCAGTGGCTAACATAGAATAAAGAAGGGAAATCTAAGACAACAAACTCAAAATTCTGAAAAAAGGGCTCAAATCAAGCGCGAGTTTTGAAGTTTATGTACACTGTATCAAAATGTTGATTTTACAAACAAATAGAGAATATCTTTAAAAACAATATTACCAATGTACGTTTTTCAATTTCATTCATAAATTTAGCTTAACATTTCGTTTTCGCTGCCGTATCTTGACTGAACATCTTGCATTTTTAATGGCTCCTGTATGAAAAACTATCCATAGTATAACTTCAGAAAAAAAACATATGTTGTGAGAAGATGTATTTAATCAAATGGTAAAATAATAATTATTTATTATTATTTTGTAAATTATTCTAAAAATATTCAAAAATCCCTATATAATTGGTGCAACGACAGTCAGAGATTTAGTAGCGCTTGTGCGCTTGTCGAGGTCGGGTCTATGTCACTCGTGCTTTTCCCGCCACGCGAAAAATGACAACAGCTGACGTGACGTTGACCCTGGGTATTTTTGAAATATAGGAAATTCTTCAATCATTCTGTAATTTATAAGCGCTAAGAGTAGCACAGGACCGTGAGGAGTGTCGAAATAGAGTGCTGGTATAGATACAATGGGTGGATGTGGGCTGATGAAGATGATGATGATAATGATGATGTGGCTAGCTGTCGAATACTACCTCAGTCGTTGAAATTTAAACTATTTGAAAACAACGACCACAAAATCTGAAACGGATTTTATTTTATTTTATTTGTGCTAAAACGGACTGTATTCAATCACTTCTCGGCGTCTGTCGAGGTACGAAAGAGAGACATTTAGCGCCTTATGTCCAACATACCGGTCGATTTGCAAGTTGGCTCCCAGAGCTACATTCATAGCTAAGCGAGAGTCACCGGGACAGAAAAAGGAGTGATCAAAGTTTTGTCTACCTCTAGACCCTCACCTGGACTTCTTCTGAGTCGTTTTCTTCACTGCTGAAGGTCGTGTCCACAAAGTTTCGCAAGCACGTTCGAAGTCAAGGTTCTCCATTTATCTCTGCTCTCGGCTTTTCTTAGGGCATCGGTTACAGGGGCTCCAACCAGCTGTTTCACTTGGTCCACCCATCTCGATGGAGAGCGACCACGTGAGCGTTTTCCTTCCACTTTCCCAAATATGACCAACTTTTCGAGGTTGTCTGGTTCTCTACGCGCCACATGTCCAAAATAGCTGAGGATCCTTTGGTAGCATATGGTGGATAAACGAGTTTTTATTCTCAGCTGCTCGAGAATAGATTTATTTGTTCTTTTCGCTGTCCAAGGAATACGTAGCATGCGTCGCCAACACCACATTTCAAATGCATCTATCTTCTTTCTTTCAATAGCACGTATTGTCCACGACTCAGCTCCATACAGGAAGATTGAGAATACCAATGTTCGCATTAGTCTTATCTTTGTATTATTTCTAATATTTCGATCTTGCCAGATTCTAATAAGCTTGGTCACAGCTGTTTTTGACATCTGAATGCGACGACGTATCTCCTTCTCACATCCGCCCTGGTTACTAATGAGTGATCCTAGGTAGACAAATTCGTTTACATACTCCAGGTCTTTTAACTCTCCAGTAGTTGTAAGTTCGCCGGCTCGGTCCACTATCATCACCTTTGTCTTTGTCCGATTGATTGATAGACCTACAGCCTCACTTTCTCTCTCTACTCTCCGAATGAGTTCAGCCATCTCACTCTCAGAAGACGCAAACAGTGTGGTGTCATCTGCGTAGCGCAGGTTGTTGATTTTTGCACCGCCTATGCGAAATCCTTCCTCCCATCCTTCCAATGCTCTCCGCATGATGTACTCTCCGTAGATGTTAAACAGCACTGGCGATAAAATGCATCCCTGTCGGACGCCTTTTCGGGCTTGAATGGGTTTGATTCGCAGTCATTTACTCGGACTACGGTTTCTCCATTTTCATACAGATGCGATATAAGGATTACCAAATGCTCTGGGACACCCATCTCTCCTAGGACGCGCCATAAACAATCCCATCTGACACAGTCAAAGGCCTTCGAGTAGTCGATGAAACACATCAATAGTGGTCGGTTGAACTCTCGACTCTTTTCAATAATTTGCCTGATATTAACTATTTGTTCCTTTGTGCCTCGGCCCTTGACGAACCCAGCTTGTTCTTTAGGGATTTGCCATTGCAAGTATCTATTTAGTCGGCTATTAATGACATAAAGAAGAATTTTGCTTGCATGTGAGATAAGCGCCACAGTTCGATAGTTGCTGCAAACCTTGGTGGATCCTTTTTTGTGTAAAGGTATGAGAGTGGATCTCTTCCAGTCGTTAATCCATTCGCCTGATTTCCAAATTTGGTTGCATAAGTCACGTAGAACTTTCACCCCATTTGGCCCTACGTGCTTCAATTCTTCTGCAAAAATAGTGTCACATCCGGCAGACTTGTTGTTTTTCAGCTTGTTGATAGCACATTTGATCTCGGAGTCCAAAATATCTGGTTCCANTATGGATACTTGCAGCATGGTCTTCGATATCTTGACAGATAGAGTTGATATGATCATTTTTATCACGGCGACATAATTTTTGTATTTCAGCTGAGCGCATCTGATATTGATCTTCGCTGGTACCAACATTATTCATCAGCAGATTCTTTCGCTCTTTTATAGCGTCCCATGTTTCCTCAGTTATCCATACTTTTTTGGGTCCTTCATCATTTTTGATTTGCGATTTCTTGCGAGTCGTGATAACAAGGTTTTAAAACTGTTCCAGTTTGCTTCTTTGTCCTCGTTGCTGTTCGCTGCCAATTCAGACACTTTTTCATTAAAGTTTTCCTCAAAGGCAATAAGCTCTGTTGGTTTTAAACGTCTTTGCGACTTATAGTTATTACGTTGACAGCGCTTTAGCTTGATATTCAGCTCAGCCACTAGCAATTTGTGATCACTACCACAGTCAGCCCCGGGATAGGTTTTTGTGTTCGTGATACATGATCTCCACCTTTTTGCTATCGCGATATAATCGATCTGGTTACGAGCCCGATCTCCTGGCATTATCCAAGTATAGAGTCTTCTTGGATGATTTTGGAAGCATGTGTTCATAATAGTGAGAGAATTTTCTGTACAAAACTGAAGCCACATTTCTCCCCTCTCATTTCTGTCGCCTAGTCCGTACTTTCCGACTGTTCCTCTCAGGTGATCATCACTAGAGGTATTGCCCACTTTGGCGTTCATATCCCCCATCACAATTGTGATCTCCCTTCTTGGCATTGATTGTAGGACGTCATCAAGCTTGCCATAAAACTGTTCAATTTCATCTTCCGAGGAATTCGATGTAGGTGCATACACTAGAACAATATTTAAGCGACATGGTTTGGTGTTTAGTTTTAAAGTCATGATCCTGTCATTAATCGGGTTGTAGCCTAGCACAGAGTTATTGATATGAGGTGATACAGATATAGCTACTCCATTCTTGCTTTCATCCACTGGTCCTGAAAAGTATGTTATGCGGCCGGAGGCAGTTGCATAAAAACCAGAACCTCTCAAATGAGTCTCGGTCAATCCTAGAATTTCGAGATTGTAATTGGTCTGCTCTTTATCTATGATCTCTCTCTTTCCCGGTTGCAAAAGGCCACGAACATTCCATGTGCCTATTCTTATCCTTCGAAGAAGTGCGCGGTCACGAAGACCAGATGCTTCACCAGTAGCATTCTGTCCACTCTGGGCCTGGTGTGCCACTCCAGGGTGGCCAGTAGCATATTTCACACCATGTGACCTGGACTCAACATGGCGCCAGGATATACCTGGGTCGCATTTCTTCGCTTTCTCTATATTCTTGGTGCTCATTGTGGATTTCTTGGGAAGATAGTCCAGTGGTTTCCCCTTGCCTACTGGACCGCTGTGGTATTATAGTATAGCCATAGCATCCAGCTGCCAATGCCTGACATCCGAACGTGGTAGAAGGAACGCCGGACCCCCTTTCTCCTTCTGCTTGCCGACCTACGCCTCCAAAGGGGTTGGTTACCACAATCTCAGCTATAGGTTACTCGACGTAACAGGGTTCACCGCGGGTAGGCAGGAGTGGAGTTGGTGAGAAGAGGCTAGCGTGACATGGTTGTCATATATTGCGCATTACTCACCCTTGAACCTCACCTGGACATCACCCTACAAAAGAAAATCTATCACAAAATTGCATATACGAGCAAGGAAACGCGGAGTTCTCCTAACCTGGAGCTCTGCTATTTAATTTTCGCAAGTTTGCTAATGATTGTGCTTGTATCACACGTTCAACTATACTTACCCATTCACACATAGGTACCCCTGACATAAGCAAATTCGAGTAGTATACGTAATACAGGTGGTTATTATATGGTTTTAGAAATTGGATCTTGCTCCAGGACCTTTTACTGAGGGCTGGAACCATTTTGAGAACAACTAGGCGCTAGTTATTGTAAATATAGGATGAAATTTTACTAATGACCGATAGCGAAAACTCAGAACCGGCTAGTGATAAGGAACAACTTTCCCCAAGGAACATAGGTCGAAACACGAAAAAAATTTTTGGGCCTCCCATACAAACTTTCCGATCAGCTGATTTCAGTTACTATGGGAGGTCCAAAATTTTTTTTCGTATTTTGACCTATGTTCCTTGGGGAAAGTTGTTCCTATATTTACAATAACTAGCGCCTAGTTGTTTTCAAAATGGTTCCAGCTAATTTAAACTCAATTAATCAGATAATTTTTTTTGGGCGAACAAATTATTATTTGAGTGACAATTAATTGCATGTTCATCATCTGCCTGCCGTTATCCCAATTTATTTAGGGTCGGCGAAACATGTCTTTTTCTTCCATTCATCTCTTTCAGCAGTCAAATTGTCACTTACGCCTTTATTTTTCATATCGTCTTTTATACAATCCATCCAAACTTTTTTAGGCCTTCCTCTTCTTCTGCGTCCATCCATACATTCATGTTCATTACTATCTTTGTTACATGCTCTTTATCCCTCCTCATGACATGCCCATATTGGTCATGTTATACCTACTTAAAAACGGGCATATATTTTATTCGCACAAATATCGGGTTGCTTGATCCGGCTTGTAAGTTAGTTGGTCGGGTTGCTCTGGTTAGTCAGGTGGGTTTGATCGGGTTGGTCGGTTCGGGTTTGTCAGGTTGAGATGGTCGGGTTGATTCGGTGGGTGAAAGTGATAGAAAGTGATTTATTTAGCTTCTTCCGCACTAATTATGGCAGGTTATGCTGCTGAGTGAACCACACGAACGAGCGCAACTTAATGCAAATGTACTAGCGATGCACTTTACTAATACTGCAATCACCGTTTTACACTCTGCACGTGTTTCGCAGACTCTGGGCACAGTTTAGCGGACATCCATTCCTATAAAGTTTTACATACTTGTAACAGGGCCGAAGACTGAACGTGTTGGAACAATTAGAAATAATACGACATGGGTGTACTGGAATCATCTTCAACGAGCAGGTGAATGTTTCCTCTTCACCGTTGCTACGAGTTTTTTAGAACAACGAAAGTAGTTAAGCGAAACACGTGTAGAGTGTAAAACGTTAGTTGCAGTGTTGTCGATGTTTCACTTATGAGACTTGTCGTAATATAACAGGCTGCCTGAAACCGACACCGCTTAGCATGCTGTACTCTCTAGCGGTACCTATTGGTCCACTGGACGTTCGGTGAGAATTAGCCTGTGCAGAAGAGATACACAAACAAAAAACTGATCCTCAGCACTCACTACACAGCTACTCAATGCCTCCTGAACGCCTGAAAAGCCGCAGAAGCTTTTTGGGGTGTACGGCTTCTACAGACAGTGTTCCGCAAGAGGCAAGGGAGCAGTTATGGAAAACACGTTGCCCAACTCCATCCGGGTTTATTTCATCGCTCGAGACTCTGCCGCGGGGGCATAAATTACCGTGGTAAACCTGGAAATTACTCAACCGATTGCGTATTCGGGTTAGCCGGTGCAGAGAAAACATGGTGAAATTTGGCTTCGCCGACAGCAACTGTGGAGCCCTGTCTCAAACTTTGGTACATTTACTGGCTTGCTCTCTGTTACCGGTCACCTACAGTAAAGAACATCTGAACTTGGCGACTGATAATGCCATTGCTGTCGCCAAGTACTGGCAGAACAAAGTCTAGTTAGTAGAAGTGCATCGCTAGTACATAGTACATTTGCATTAAGTTGCGGTCGTACGTGTGGTTCACTTAGAAATCGTAAGTGCGGAAGAAGTTTAACATATTTCTATCACTTTCTTCAAGATGGAGTTCCGCAAAGTAACGCCTGATACTATTAGTCACTTGATTCGGTGGGGTTGGTGAAGTTGGCCGGCTCTTTTGGGTTGGGTTGGTCGGGTGAGTCGCATCGGTCGGGTCCGGGCGGGTCGAGTCGGGTTGGTCGGGTCTGGTTAGTCAGGTCGTGGGTTCGTTAGATGTATTTTATTCACCCACTTCCTTTTTAGGGTTTCGTAGTCTACTAGAAACCCTTATAGTTTCGTCATGTCTGTCTGTCTGTCTGTCTGTCTGTCTGTATGCCGCGCCCTCATATCTTCGTCAGTTTTAGAGCTATCGACATGAAATTTGGTGAGAAGATAGATCGTGTAGACCCAAATAAAGAAATGTTAAGAAAAAAATATTTTAAATGTTTTTTGGACCCCCTCCCATACAAGTGAAAGGGGGGCAAAATTTTTTTTTTCTTCTGCAATATTAAGTAGGGTATCGTTCAATAGGTCTTTTAAAACTAAGGTGAGGTTTTTTTGAAACAAAGTCACTAAAATGTTTCTGTCACGAGATATTTGCTTTTAAAAAGGGCGTTTTTGACCCATAATTTGTTCCAGCTGTAACTTCTAAAGTATAAACGCTAAAAATTTGAAATAAATATGGAGTATAGCTAACAATCTGAAGTTACAATGAAAACTATAACGAATATTGTACCTTTAAAGGTTTTAGAAAAAAATGAGTTTTTCTATTTGCGGTTGGTCATCATACTGCTGCTAACAAACCAGCAACAAATTAAGTTTGTAATGCTGAAAAACCTGATATTTAAACGTTGACTACGAAACCCTATTTGTGGGCGTGTCTGACACGCTCTTGGCCCTATATGACACCTATTATTTTAGTCCTCCAGTAATTATTTATCCCACCCAAAACATAAATGTGAAAGGCTGCCAAGTTCGATAATATTGATTTTTCGCAGTTTGGAAATAAGAATCTACTTTCCAAACTGCGGAAAATCAAGTGTGCATTCCTGTAACTATTTTTAACTGAGGTCTGTGTATGGAACTTGGTACTTATTTAGATCTCACTTCTTTTATAGGCGAAGCATTCCAATATTATCGAACTTGGCAGCCTTTCACATTTATGTTTTGGGTGGGATTTCATTTATTTTTGTAAGGTATATTTTATTTTTTTCTTATGATTAAGTTAGGTAAGGAAATATCTCATTTATACTTTACTTTGACTAAATACAAACCTTCGTAACGAATTTTAGGTCGGTACGACGATTGGAAGGTATAGATAATTTTTTTGTTTTAGTTCCTTAGGGGTATGAATTTACACCTTCATTATTTTTAAAACCAACTCACACTTGGCCATTTTCAGATTTTTTCCTTTACCTTGACCTAAAGACCTACCTCCATGCCAAATTTCAAGTCAATACGACCATTGGAAGTGGTCTAGGTTTTTGATGAGTGAGTCAGTCAGTCAGTCAGTCAGTGAGTGTATAGTAAAAATAGCGATTTTCTGACGTCAATATCTCAAGACCTACAATAGGTACATTAATGAAATTTTGTATTTTAGATAAGTAAGTAGATCTCGACAGATACTAGAAATTTCATATGCGTAGATAAAATAGATTTTGAGTTATAGGTGGGTCGAACTTGGCCCGAAATGGTTCGCGTAATATAACCCACGGCCGGTGTGTCGCTTTTTTTGCTCGAACTTGGCGGACACACTGCCGTGTGTCTAGATGTCACCCACCCAACACCCACTTATTTTTGTTGTCACCAGATTTGGATTTATGTCACCAGCAAATTTTCGGTTTTAAGTCACTCGTGGTTTTCGCCATTGTAATTCACAATTAGCACCACTCGGTATAGTATTACAATATCCCGAAAATTTATTCTATCCTTAAAAAAGTAAGCATTTAGCAGACGGCGCTCGTTACAGAACTATGCTAAGGTTCATCGAATCGTTGA
Organism: Phthorimaea operculella; assembly: GCA_024500475.1. Taxonomy (NCBI): domain Eukaryota; kingdom Metazoa; phylum Arthropoda; class Insecta; order Lepidoptera; family Gelechiidae; genus Phthorimaea; species Phthorimaea operculella. The sequence goes on along the minus strand of JANFCV010000018.1, from coordinate 740,840 downwards.
ACAACTCGGTGTCCCACTCAAAAAAAGTAGATTACAGTTAGTTACTAAGAAATAATTTGAAATATTTTTGATTGAGTTATATTTATAAAGCTACAGCTAAACTCATGATGATGCCTGGTTCGCCGGTCTCGCATAAAAACGACATCTAAATATGCATGTGCCAGTCTCCAATTCCACCTTCACTTCTAGAGCGTGCGGAAAGTCATGCCGCTCCCGTATCGGCTTATACAGCCATAAAAAATTTTGCCTAAGACACTGAATAAATCGTCTGCCACAGACTTATGAGGCCAATGATGATGATGATAATGACAGCTAAAATAGTTTTATTGAGAGGCGCGTTTATTGTGGCTGAGTTAGAATCTTAGAGGTTAATAATGCTATTCAAGAGAAGCTCGTCTGCAGTAAGTTACAATGGATCTAATATGAACGTCATTGCTCGCATCTTCGGGCGATGATGTTTGAAACCTTTCGCATTCAGTATAATTGTTAAAATTAAACAATGAAAAAAAGACAAAAACGTGTTTTGTGAAAAAAATGTCTTATTATAAATTAACATGAAAAGTCAGAAAACAAAGCAATTTTATATAATATCTAGGAAAAATTTGATTATAAACTTTAACTTTTATATAACTTTGACTTAAACTAGTGCCTGGTTTTGATTAAAAACCTAATTTTATCATGGTTCTGCGACTTCATGATAAAATTAGGTATAGATTCATAATAATATATTGAATTAAAATAATAAAAATGAATTCATTTAAGTGCCTATGTCTTTTAACTATTTACCTTAATATTGGTCTCACCACACAATTTAAATCACTATTCAACACTTGATTAGCTATTTGCTATAGGAAAGAGCAACTTATTCTATGATAATGTTACCTTACCTTACGTACACTGCGCTCGCAAATTTGTCTGCCCAGAAGAGTGGCGGGATTAAAATTTACTCCCAATAATTATGTTATCTTGTGACGAAGATAGTATTATTCAGATGCACTTTATTTGTGGCCATGTTAATAATTCGGTAGATGTGCTATATTTTTAGAGGAAAAAATGTTAATAAAAAGATGCTTGTTCAATTAGTACCCCTGAAATTAACTACCTATCTAATATTTAGTATCTTCTGCTCACTTACGATTATGAAGGGTGCAATAATCATACAATAGTTGTTCTATCTGTTGCTGTTTACCTTGCTATGTGGTGCCGGCTTAGAACAGCATCACCCCATTCCTATCCGCGGGTGTCGTATAATGCGACTAAGGGATATTCATCCAGGGAATGGGTAGTAGCGTTCACTGTAAATTGAACATCTTGCACTGCGCTAGCCAATCCGCTTGCAATACCCTCCAATTAGGGGAGACCCATGTCCAGCAGTGGACTGTTGTGGTTGTAGTAGTAGTAGTTGTTCTATTTAAAAAGATTATACAGATTGGGTACCATACTGCATCATAAACTTCATAACATTAAAACCACAATAAACCACCAAGAAAGCGCGACGGCGGCGAGGCAGACGACAGCGGGTCAAGATAATTTGGTTCTGGTCGGACGGGTCGCGGGCTGTCATCAAGTCGGCGAATTCCAAAATTCAGCTGGGTAAAATGTCAAATGGGCTCTTAACGATCCCGACCAAGTTCTTGTATGTGGCGAATCGGTACTGTGGCGAAACGGGCCAAACTCGTCCCGTGTCTTGTGCTATGTTTTATTGGCCGCTTGATCTGCATTGTCGAGTATTTACCACTGCAGTCTGCACAGGTCATTAGATCTAGCATTCCGTTTAGACGCTTAGAGCGTTTATTGCATTGTGTGCGGATTGCAGCAGGGGTTTCTAAACCTTTAATATAGGGTGTTAATTTAAATGCGTGCCATAGCTTCAGGGTAGAGTGTTCATACAAGTACTTTCGTCTACACAACTTTGAGATTCAAAATAATCTCGGCTGAGATATAGTCATTTGAATTAAACCCTGTAGGATTTAAAAGCCGATGTGGCGCAGTGGTAGTGCAACTGCCTACGACGCAGAAGGTTCCGGGTTCGATTTACGGTGCGCCACTCATTTTAATATTTATCTATCACCTAGTGAGTTTGTTCCTAGTCTAGTTAGTCGCTTGCAGGCCGAACCACCTGATTGTTTGAGAGAAAGAGGGTTCCGTGCTTCGGAGGGCACGTTAAGCTTTCGGTCTCGGTTGCTGTCTATGATTACTTAAACAGTAATCGTTTCACAACCATGCCTTGCTAGGCCAGCTACTTGTAGTAGGTGGTTGTAATACTCTGATACCAGGGTTCACCGGGTTGTTGGAAGACTAGGTGTCTCACACGAAAAAAGAGAGAGAGAGAGACAGATAAGGATCTATGTACCTTCTAGATTTACTTCAAAGAAACATGTCGTCTTCCTTCCTAGCAATGTCCTCCCGTTATAAAAAATAACGAATGTAAAAAGAATACTAACGCTAACTGAAACTTTTCCTAAATGGAACGAAAAGTTATATATTTGGACATATTATATCTACTAGAATAATTAAGATACATAATTGTTAGTTTTTGTAGGTGTAATAAGGAAAGTATTCGGTAGGATATCTAAAATGTAATGAGTATTTCGTGATTAAATTTTTCACAGATTAAAAGTCTGATCTTTATACTACATCCAACGAAAACTCTGCCGAAATAGAGCCAAAACAAGCGAGGTGTAACAAATACGAAAACTATTACCCGACTCGAACACAAACCGAACATCCCCCAGCCGCAGCCGAAACTCATAAACGTCTAAATATACACCAACTGAGACATTCCCACTTCGTCTTAATAGTGCGGGCAGAGAGAATGAATGTTTCAGAGGGAACATTCATTCTCTCTGCCCGAGAGATCTTCTGCAATGAAGTCCGGAAAAACTAGTCATAAGCAGACTTGGTGCGCGTGAGTGCACCAAAATACCTTCGCTGTGTTCAACATTACGGCTTGCTTCAAGACGTACCAACCCATCTTTTTGTGTTGGCTCTATAGTTGTAGGTATATTTAGCACGTATCAGTCGAGGGTATAGGCAACAGAGTTTTCTTCTTCTTCTTTTCGTGTGGGACATCGTGTCGTTCAACGACCCGATGAACCCTGGTGTCAGAGTTTTTCAACCGCCTACTGCAAGTAGCAGGCCTCTGACATGGTTGTGTAACGACCGCCATCATAGACAGCAACCGGGGCCGACGCCTTAACGTGCCCAACGTTGCTCGTGTAACGAGATTTCTGTAAATACAACACCTAGCACTGCGCTCTCCGACATCATCGCCCCGTGAAACAGAGGGTATTTCGCTGGTATCGTATTTACATCGGCAGGCATGAATTTTAAAGACTCGTTATATTGATTGGAGCTCCTTATCAGTGGAACCTGTTCCAGTTTTTAGCAATGGACTGTTGTGTCTGCTGTGTCTGTTGTGACGATTAGGTCTTATTGCGACGAGATTTTCAGCCAGTTCTGGTTGTTTGAAAGGTTCCCTCCGTATAATTTCTTGTTCGTTTTCTTAATTGTTCAGAGCTGTGTACAGCGGCACCTTAAATTTCAGTCTTGACAGTTTTAATTGTTGCCTAAGAGTGTAGAACAGAGGAGCCCATTAATGATGTGCGTTTGTATCTAACATATAGAATTACATAGACATCAGTGTAAGTATATGGAAACGACAAGAAGATACAGTTACATAGGAATGAATAATTAGAGAGTAGGTAGGTATGTATATTTCTTGATGAAAATCATATTTCAAAGATATCATCATTCATCATTGGCCTCATGCGTCTGTGACAGACGATTTATTCAGTGTCTGAGGCAAGATTTTTCATGGCTGTATAAGCCGATACGGGAGCGGCATGACTTTCCGCACGCTCTACAAACGAAGGTGGAGTTAGAGACTGGCACATGCATGTTTTGATGTCGTTTTTGCCTTTTGTTTGCGAGACCAGCGAACCAGGCATCATCGTGAGCTTTACGCCCATCAAATACACGCTTTCTCCATACATCCCTATTCTCAGCAAGCTTCTCCCAGATTTGATGGTCAATGTCAAACGCAGCCATGTCCCGTTTGGCGCAATCTTTGAAACGTAGCATCGGTCTTCCAACTCCTCTTTTGGCGTTAGCTACGGCGCCAAGCAGGACACGCCGCGGTAGACGCGAAGGTTCCATGCGGTACACATGCCCTAGCCACCGCAAAGCGGTAAAGCTAGGCAGCTGTGCAATTTCTAGAACTCGCTCGTTTGTGACTCTGTCCTGCCAAGTTATATGCAAATTTCAAAGATAATCAACACAAAAATTCGTTACGCAGGGAATGTGTCAGAAATTCGTTACGCAGGAAAATTTAAGACTACTACCAAGAAAACTTCACGCCATCTAACACGTCAAAAAAAAATTGATGACATCGGCATACTTATCATATGCCAAGTATTATGTATTCGTAAAAATAGCTTTGACAGAAGACTGTAGGTACTGTATTCGATCATTCGATCACATTATACCTAGTGAAAGCAATTGAAATAAATAAAAGGAATGCTAAAGAGGTTTTTTATTCTTAAAAAAAAATTGAGTAGATGAGAAGATTGAGTAATAACAATACTAATACAAACTACGCAACCACAAATGTAGTAACTAGAAGCCACTCCCAAGCATTTAATACCGAACGTTTACATAAACTGAAGACCTTTAACACAAACGGTTGTAACTGCAAGAATAGAAAACAGCTTTACAATCCATAAATATAAATCTACAAAGACATTACTTATGAGGAACTTCAACTACTATAAAAGTGTCAGTTGTAAGTAAGTAGAGATGGGCCGAATATTTGGTTTATGTTCGGCAGGTATTCGGCATGTTCAGCAGATTTACCAAATATTCGGTTTCAGCCAAATAGAAACTTTTTTTTAATTGTAATTTTTTAATCAAGACTAGCAGTTTCTTAAAATTTGTTGTCAAAGTTTCTTACATGTGAAAATTTAGAGGAACAGCGAGCGGAGAGGCTTGGTGTGAATTAGCCAGCTTTTCGTACACAAGAAAGGCTCCTAACTGCTTTAAATGGACATCTACTCCTGCCGAAATTCGGTTCCGCAAGCTTTTTACCGAATATTCGTATTCGGTGACACCTATGTTCGGCCCATCTCTAGTTGTAAGTCTTTTGCTATGAGATTTACTATTAGTGCATTTGAATGTGATGTCACGACGTTTGCATTAAGGTGCAGTCAGTCCTTAAAGTGTTCGTTTAATAAGTAACGTTTCGTTTATTACAAAAGCATAAGGTACTGCATTTTAATCAGTAAGTAGTAAACTTTGCAATACTGCTATTTCGAGCGTTATTTAATATGAGGCTTTTGCTGACAGCTATTAAAAAGTAAAAATTAGTTAGTAAAATCATCGATATATGGCGCTGAATGATTTGCACTGACCTTTTTTGACAGCGATTATTTAGTTTTATGCATGACTATGAAATCAGTAAGTTAGTTTTACAAGCAAGAAAAGATGTTTCGGTAGTTAGAAAATGCCACCACCTGGTATTCGGTCTTCACTTCAAAAAAACATAGACTACACTATTACTAGAACGTTACTTTTGTTGTTAGATATAGATCTTGCAAGTGTTTGCGTGTATCTGTTGCTACCAATGATTTAACTTACCTACTACCTAATGTAACGTCAAAGAAAATGTCTCAATTGCATTAACTCACTCAATATTTTACTACTTAAAAAAGCTATATTTATCTATTGCAGTCTTTAAAATCAACTGTTCTTTGTTCAATATTTTATTAAGATTTTATGACATTTTCGTATCGAATACTCTATTCTTTTCAATCTGTCCGCTCCGACTGAACATTCATTCTCTTCCAAACTTCAATCTAGTTTCTTCCTCGATACAAACAAATCAAATTCTATAGCGTCCAAGAAATACTAGTGGCACTTTCTATAACTTGTATCGCATATTCAGAGGGTCAACTAGAACTGGTTTTCCATACTGGTTTTCCATACAACTATTAAGGAAAACCAGTGTAGGTTGATATGCTATGTAGCAAACTCAAGCTGCTGCCGATATACGGGGTGTTAGGGACGGTGTAACGAAAACTTTGCAGGCGTGCTCAGACCATGAAACTGAACAACTTTTACTATTGAGCCAATAGTGGGAAACGAAAAAAAATTTCCGACCTCCCATACAAAGTCAGTCAGCTGATCGTGAATTTTGTATGGGAGGTTGGAAAATTTTTTTCGTTTCCCACTATTGGCTCCATAGTAAAAGTTGTTCAGTTTGATGGTCTGATCATGCCTGCAAAGTTTTCGGTACACCGTCCCTAACACCCTGTATTTATAGTTGCATAACCGATAATAAATCCAGCAAGCGTTGAGACTTGACATTTATTTAAGACGAACAGTGAGTAGTGCTGTGAAACCAGCGCCATTTTACAAAAAAGTATCTTAAACGAAGTGCCTAAACCAACGCTTACATCAGAATGTTCGACACTCAATATATTATTATTATTTTATCTACACTCAGTTCGTAATATTCGTTTTACAGAATCGAAAGTACGAACGTAATGAACTGCATTACGAATATACAGCCTTTAAAAAAACTTTCATACTACTGGCAGCTACATAAAGTAACTCGATTTCTAGTATTTGAAAAAAAAAATAAACGAATTGACCCGCGTACCAAATTGTAATCTGTTCCAATTTCACACTGGCCATCAGTAAGTCAAATGAAAAAAAAAACAAGTGTCACCCGCGGCGGGACGACGCTTGAAATTATGAGGACTTATTTATTATTAAATCTTTGCTTCAAATCATTTTTCGAATTAAAACATACATACATACATACATCACGCCTTTATCCCTTGCGGGGTAGGCAGAGCGTCAATGACCGTAAAAGTACGGTCGTTGTCGCCACGTCTGACACATATTTGAGGGCCGTTTTAGCTATTGTCGTGTATCGCTATAGTGACAGGTTGTCAGCCTGTCGCCTAAAATTGCAATACACATGATACCCTCGAGTCCTTTAGTCGCTTCTTACGACACCCACAGGAAAGAAATGGGGTGATGCTATTCTAAGCCGGCATCACACGGCCATGGGGTGATGCTATTCTAAGCCGGCATCACACGAAATTAAAATTCACCGATAAATGCTATTTAATTTTAAAAGTTGTTCAGTTTTTATGAGTCTCTATTTTAATGTTTAGTTAAAAAGTTACTTATGTACAAAAGTCGTTCAGTTGGTGGTTCATTAGATAGGCTTGCAATCGCCATAGTGCAGTGCGGAGGTTTGAATTATTTTTCATAGTTTTTCTTGTAGAGTGTAGATAAAATAGTGTATGCAACTGCAAATAATTAGGCTTTAGAATGCTCGTGTCAAACTATTATCACACTCGGCTGCGCCTCGTGTGATAAACAGACACTCTCATCCTAAAACCTCTTATTATTAGGCAGTTGCATAAACTACTATTATTTGAAACAGTAGCTGCAAAATCAATAAAATGTTTGCTTAATTTTCGTAGTGCCTAGGAATAAACACACAAGTACAATTTCTCACATTTACTCATTTGCTAAAATTGCTTTCACGCTCTAATTTACAGGAAATTACTATTGGTGTGTCGTTCGCACAGAGCTTTTTTTTTTATAAAGTGACGCTAGTACAGCAGCACTACTCCTTCAATACATTTAATATGCACGGACGATTTACCTCCAGCAGGCATTGAATTAAATCGCTCCGGAATGGAGTTTATGAACAATAATATTTATTGTTATAAATGGTGGGCCATACATCAACGTTACTATAAAATTTGATACGCTGTTTGATTTGGAAGGCACAGAATATTTTAATAAGCTACTTGTAGTTGGATAGGTAGGTACTAAAGAAAATGTAGGTACTATAGAACAAGAACGATTAAAGATACAATCGTCTCAGTTTTTTTCTCTACTACTCGGATTAAGTAATATCTATCGTTTTCGAGTTGCACGCATATACTGAAAAACGTACTTTTATGATGTTGATCTCCTAGAGAACGCCAATGCTCTCTTATAGTCTCTAATTGACTGGAATATAATATTAAAAAAAACCATGAAAATTAGAACAGGAAAATTCTAATTTCTCCTTGACTTAACTGAATGAATAAACCATTAGAAAAAAGTTACGTCACGAGTTTTTCCCGTAACAGATATTGAAACGAAATTCACGCTTTATGAGCCTGTGAAATTAAATTTACTTTTTATACTTTTTCCTTTTTATTTACTTTTCCCTGAGGATAGAAACGGGAGAACTTTGTTTTGAGGGAACTTCATTACTATTTGTTTACAAAAACTTGGAACTTGAATAAAAATAATGTTGATTTTCACTGGTTTTAAAATGTACCGTGTAGAGTAGAAACATAAGAGGAGGCTCTACAGAATAGACACGCGACGGAACCAGTGGCGTATACAGGGGGGGGGGGGGGGGTCGCAGGGGTCATGACCCCCACTCACCAAGAATTCTTCTACTAGATACTATAGCTGATACATCATCACGCTTGTCAGACTATTATCACCACCACTTCTAATACAAAATTTTCGAGCTCGCTTTGCTCGCAATACTTGTAGTTATGCTATAAGTAGGTCAGGAGGTTTGTCTCCTCGCTTGACTTTTTAACGCGAAATATTGAGCTCGCTTCCTTCGCTTAGAACTTGCGTGACCCTCATGTCTTTTTAACGCGCAATGTCGAGCTCGCTTCGTTAGCAAACACCGAGTGTTTCCTCTCATGTCTTTTTGACGCGGATTGTCTAGCTTGCTTCGCTCACTAAACGTGCAGTGATGTTGCTCGGTGCTTCTTCTTGCACTCCTTTTTAACGTGAAATTTCGAGCTTGCTTTGCTCACATAACGTGTAGTTGATAGTACGGCATAGTGTGCCTTTTTAACGTGTAATGTCTAGCTCGCTTCGCGCGCATAAAGTGTAGTGATGATGCGGCACGGTATGTTTCTTCCCATGCTTTTTTAACGCGAAATGTCGAGCTCGCTTCGCTCGCTCACATAACGATTACCTAGTAATGGTGCAGTACAGTGTGTCTCCTCGCATGCCTTTTTAACGCAAAAGTCGAGCTCGCTTCGCTCGCTATACGTATAGTATAGTATTGCAAATGGCGAAATGTGGTTTTTCTCTTGGTTTTGTTGATGTGAAATGTTATGCTCATTTTGCGCGTAATGCATAATTCTGCATGAGTGGTGCAGTTTAGCGATAGCAGTCTACGATATGTGCTATGACCCCCCCCACGATCCGAAGCTGTATACGCCACTGGACGGAACGCGCAACATGACATCTGTCAGACAGGCGATCGTCAGCCGTTATCGATGAGACGCGCGTCTCACGCTTGTGTAGCTTTTTCTCTTCTGTTTCGTACATTTTATACGGAAACAATTTCAAGAGTCGCGATGTCTCCGACGATCACTTGTTTGATCACAGATGCTGTCATGTCTCATGTCTACTCTGTGGAGCTTACGCCTAACAGTCAAGTGGATACTCCTGTGTGGAATTTCAGAGTACAGTGTGCATTGACATTGCAGCTATTTCCACGACGAAGAGATGAATTTCGTCTGGCATTCATATTTTTTTATAATTTCATTGTTGAGTTCGTATTTCCTAATTTCTTTTTATGCGCTTTTTTATTTTCCTGCTCTTTCAAATATGTTCCTCCATTAAGGTATCAGATATCACCAACAAAATATTTATAGAACAGTATACCTAATGCAAAGATAATAAATATATCACTTTTGCCAAACTAGTCTTGTCAACATCAACAATGTTGGAGAGGCATCTCAAAGTTTGAAGGATCTCTGCAGAGTTGTCCGAACTGACCACCGCCTCTATTTGGGTTACTCTATATTTACCTTTGGAAATCATAATGTGAAAGAAATTTCATAGAGGAAACCCGACGTATAACCAAGGTGAAAATCTGAAAAACTCGTCGCAATCAGACTTGAAGTACCCTAAAACTGCAAAATTCAGTGTATAATTTTAACAGTAGTAGTAGAGCAGTAACACTTATCCCCACGAAAATTTTGAAGCCCTTGTCCAGCAGTAGACTGTTGTGGCTGTAGTAGTACTATAGTCGAACAGTGAAGTGGGAAGGTATCTCAAGGTTCCAGGTTCAAATCCCGGCCGTAAAAGCAGTTTTTCGATTACTTATTTCTAATAATGAACACGTATAAACAACTGTAAGTTCAAAAAACTATCCCTAGTTTAGCGGGCGCCAAGCTCTATTGAGACGAGCTTTTTATTGCAAATAGTTTTTTATAACTCATAACTCATTAATAAGGCTCCTTCTGAAACATTTTCTTTTCTCTTTAGCCGGAAACGCTCACAAATTATGACTTTTGATGAAACGTTGCGCCACGCACCAACGGAAATATCGGTTTTCTTAACCGGTTTTTAAAATTCGAATACATTGACGTGTTTATAGCAAACGATGTGCTGTTAAATGGATCCCACCCAAAACATAAATGTGAAAGGCTGCCAAGTTCGATAATATTGGAATGCTTCGCCTATAAAAGAAGTGAGATCTAAATAAGTACCAAGTTCCATACACAGACCTCAGTTAAAAATAGTTACAGGAATGCACACTTGATTTTCCGCAGTTTGGAAAGTAGATTCTTATTTCCAAACTGCGAAAAATCAAGTGTGCATTCCTGTAACTATTTTTAACTGAGGTGTGTGTATGGAACTTGGTACTTATTTAGATCTCACTTCTTTTATAGGCGAAGCATTCCAATATTATCGAACTTGGCAGCCTTTCACATTTATGTTTTGGGTGGGATTTCATTTATTTTTGTAAGGTCTATTTTATTTTTTTCTTATGATTAAGTTAGGTAAGGAAATATCTCATTTATACTTTACTTTGACTAAATACAAACCTTCGTAACGAATTTTAGGTCGGTACGACGATTGGAAGATATAGATAAATTTTTTGTTTTAGTTCCTTAGGGGTATGAATTTACACCTTCATTATTTTTAAAACCGACTCACACTTGGCCATTTTCAGATTTTTTCCTTTACCTTGACCTAAAGACCTACCTCCATGCCAAATTTCAAGTCAATACGATTATTGGAAGTGGTCTAGGTTTTTGATGAGTGAGTGAGTGAGTGAGTCAGTGAGTGTATAGTAAAAATAGCGATTTTCTGACGTCAATATCTCAAGACCTACAATAGGTACATTAATCAAATTTTGTATTTTAGATAAGTAAGTAGATCTCGACAGATACTAGAAATTTCATATGCGTAGATAAAATAGATTTTGAGTTATAGGTGGGTCGAACTTGGCCCGAAATGGTTCGTGTAATATAACCCACGGCCGGTGTGTCGCTTTTTTTGCTCGAACTTGGCGGACACACTGCCGTGTGTCTAGATTTATTGGTGATATTTTTTTGGATACCGAAAATATATGATACTGTGACGGTGGTTCTGATTACACTACTGAAGAAGAAACAAATGATATGGCTTTATCTAAAATCATCGGTGTTTGGTTGCATTGATCGATCGCCACTGTGGAAATTTAATATTTACATAACTGTAATCTACCAATGTAAACTTTCTTATGATTAAAAGTGCCTACATTGTCTTTTTGTGTACCTACGTTTGAATTTATCCATCAATGTTATGTGAATCTGATTAATGTTCCCTTAATGACAACCATGTGATTTTACACGTACGCGATCTATGTTCTTCTACGAAAGTTTTTTTTAAGTTCATTGGCTAGTTACCCCTATTTATAGGAATTGAAAAATGTTGATTTCCATATTTTGAAGCAGATAAGTAGTAATGTTGTGTACTTACATGCGAGCTCAACCACAGCCGGCTGACTGTGAATATTCCCGCGACTGCTCCAAGCGTAACAAGTGCACGAGAAGCGATCCTCCCCGAAGTACTCCTCCAGTTGATCCCTCGTCACATTACACTCAGCCTCCACGATCCTCACGCCCGTTTGCGGGTCCACAAACTCGAACTGCGTGCTCGCAACCGACCGAACACCGTTGCACATGAAATACACTTGCAACGCGTTCGCGGCGCGACATCTTAAAACTGCCGGTTTATTTCGCACCACGAAAACGTGTTGAGGTTCAGCTAGGAACATTGGTAGGTCGTCAGTCGAGCTTTGCAGCAAATGATCGCCCGTAAGAGACGGCAGTTCGTCTGTCTCATCTCTACTGTGTTCATGATCGTCTTCCTTATGTTCGTGATCGTAATCCTCTTCTAAGTAGTCTTTGTGAGGTGGAGGGTTGATCTTTTCGGAGTTGTATGGGTCTAACGCTTCGACACCTGCTGGGTGAGCGTATTCTGGTCTGAGAGGTAGTGCTGGCGTCGGAGCGGCTGAACTGTGGTCCGGTTCCACTGTACTGGACGGTTCTGAAACAAAGAATAAATTATTACTACGAGTTCTGCTACGCAACAAAGTGAATAAACCTTAAGATAATGTTGCACCTAGCTATAAAACGGTCTGATTACTTTTGCGTCCAAGCAACCCCGCAAATTCTCTGATAGTGAGACATCAAATATGTTCCGCGGGAGTTATTCTATCCCACAGCTACGGTTTTCATTCTGGTTCATGAGACATACATATTTGTTTGCAGTAAAAGCAAAGTGAAACCAAATGACAAATGTCTCACTGATCTCTTTAACACCTTCTAAATAGCGTACCGTTAAATATACTTTAGCGTCAGATTAAATAAACGGCAACTGTCATAATAACATGTACCCTCTACATCGATTTCTCTACACCTGGCGTGCCGCCTCACTCGTGCCTATTTACTCGCAAAACATAGATATTTGGATACCGTTCACCCTATTTTATGAATATCGCCCCCAACTACACCAAAATCCACCTTAACGCCACGCTCCAAAATCCAATTGGAACTGCGCCCAAAATTTAAAGTTCCCTTACCAGAATTTCGCTCAGAAATTGCTATCAACACATCAGTATACGTTACACTGTACACACCGTTGACAGTAATACCTTTACTATTATTATTGAGAGCAGCAAATACGAAAATAAACCGCAACGAAGAACTGAGAATAACATAATTAGTTTCACTTCCGTTTCTTATTTCTATTTCCGAGTTTCGTGGGGATGTTTCTTCGGGGATCTATTTTTCCTTAATAGGATTTGTTTCGGCGTTTTCTCGTTCGTGCTTAGCAATCTTATTAAATTTGTTAGGTATCATTAAAATTCTAATTTGGTCTCGTCTGGTGACTGTTATTTTGGGAAATGTTTATTGATTCATCGAGGACAGTAAATTTAAATTTAATGTTATTGAGGAGGCTAGAATAGAAGTAAACAATGCTATTTCAAACTCTGGCAGTTACTTCAACATCATGTTGAAGACTAAGTAGGACGAAATATGAATTAGGTATTTGCCCCGAGATCCGATAAAATATTTATGCGATATTTCCGCATAAATAATATTGCTACCTATAGTTTTATTTGAGCAGGGTTGAAATTCACTTGGATATTAAATGAATACGAGATAGGTTGATAACGTTTGCAGTTTTTTTTTCAAACAATGCCCTACTACCACTCAGCTACTGAACTATTGGACAATAGGAGATTAATTTCATCACGGAAAGGAATGTCTTTGTTGAACCTCACGAAGACATTTCATGTGTCAAAACATCAAAACATTTCCACCCATCAATTTGAGCGGAACACTCTGCAACAGCATTTACTATAAGTAGCGATTCACCAAGTCGTGACTGCATCTCGAAATTTAACTGTACATTTTCTAAATGGAGTTTCGTCACACCGATAACACTTTGCGCTCGCTTCACTCACTTAGCTGCTATACAAACTGTAATTTAGCAAAAGATAAACCGACTTCGTCTTATTTTCCTAGTCTTTTACTTACACATAATATTATGAGCAGAGTCGACGAAAGCTAACTTGTGACGAAAGTATCAAAGAATCTAGTGCAGGAGCGTCAATGAAGAAGTTGGTATCCAGAAAACTACAGAACCGATAAAGATCACTTTCTTGTCAATCCTAAATTAGACCAACTTAATAAAAAAAAAAACTTAAAATTTGTCCAAAAACTATTACACTTCTTAAATTTTTGCACACTCGCCGAAGACGGGAGTAGGGACTAACAAAAGGAGTTATTTTACATTCCTGAGAATATTACTGACATACAGTCAATTCCATAACTTTCTTTTTCGAAGTCGGCTAAATAAAGGACGACCCCAATTACGAAATACTTCAAACGTGAAAGGAGACAGTCCGAGATAATATCTATCAAACACGTTAATTAAATTAAAATTCGGGATAAAAGCGAGCCGAGGTGGCAGATAGTAAAATTCTCTCAGCAATTTGAGTTGAGCTCGCTGGAGTGTAATAAACTCTGACGGGAGAAAATGCTGCTCGACGTACTATCAGCAGCATATTGAGCTAAACTACTGTCAATGATGATATTAAGAGAGGGTATTTTCTATCGTAAATACAATAGCGTCACCTCAATTGTATCGATGGTGCACCGATCCGCCTGCCCAGCAATATGACTCCTCATATGGATCTCCATCTAGGTCCACCAGTAGACCTGTTCGTTTTACTTTCAGTAGCACCTAGAGTTACTATTTTAAAAATTGACCTCCGTCAGTATAATATATATAACTAAGTAATGAATACGGAAACAAAACATTTTAGAAGACGTACAAAAATAGAATATGTACAAAAATAGTGCTTTGTGGATGTTGCAAGAAAAAAATATGCACTGCGAGAACACGCAACTTGAAATTGCCGAATGTCATACATTTTGTAATAGGAACTAACTATCAGATCATAATTAAATGAATTTGTCAAACCTGTTACTTTGAATATAAAATATGAGCTTTAATTTACTTGACACCTTCTCCGATCAAAACAAGAAAGCTCAACTACGTGAACCAGTTACATATAAGAAGTTCGTATTCCAATTAAAGCTAAGGCGTTACACAATCAAAATTATATGTTGATCGGAAACACGGCCTAATCAAATGTCTCGACGCGTTTCAAATTAGCTTAGGACAGTGGTTCTCAAAATTTACTAAAAATATATCATACCTACATTATATTACGCCAACAGTCTACAGCTGGATTTGAACCCACATTAGGCTATGTTTCCGCACTGGTGAAAAAAAAATCGCTTAATTCATACAAAATACAATATAAACAAAAAAAACTTTGTGCAGATAGACCCTTATGAGGAATTGACAGCGCACTTGGCACGTAGGTCGCCACAACAGCTCAATATGTTTTATTTCAAAGGTAACACTGCATACCCACTGGATTCAACCCTTCACCTATCACGATACCTACCTACAGCTATAAATGACGTGGATGTATTCGATCACCTATTACAACACCTAAAGCTAAAAATGGGGTGTTTCTATGGCATCTCCCGGCATATTGTTTGAGAATCACTGATTTAGAAGTACGTTGAACCATCGGAATACGTAATTACGTACATCACAATGTGACAGGACTGCTTATTGATCTACGTGATAGTGGAGACGTGGACAACTATGGACAACGATTAGATTTGTAAAGCAAAGAAACTAGTGGTCGAAATAGGCGGTGATAGTAGTTGCGCTATTTTTGCGCTATGTAACGCATGCGTTGGGACAATAATAATTTCGACCTTATTCCCATACGAATTCGGTTTCTTTCAAACAGTTTCACAGACGCATAAGTCGACGCAGCGTTGCAGTGCTAGCGAACGCATTTATCAAACCGTAGTAACATAAGAACTTGAATACAAACACACCCTATTGAAGTCAGTCGCGAAATTACGAGTTATTATGAATATGACATCAAAGATTTATCGTGGAAGTTATTAAATACCTGTGACATTCATAGGTACTATTATAACATTTCGTGATAGAATTCGGTCACTTTGACACGAACTTTGATCAAAGATTTTAAAAACGTCGGAAGATAAACTGGATTGATAGAGACAGATAAAGAATGTCATAAAACTTAATTAACACCTGACTTTTAACTATATCACGAAAAGAAGCTGTCAGTTTAAATATTCATAAAGATGCCAATAGCAGCCAATTTCATTTTGATGAAATTAGCAAGAACACAGAGATCAATAGTAGATACGCGAACTAATAAATAAGTTTGCACGTGTTATAAATTCCGATAAAATTGGCTCGAATGGTGTCTGAATTTAAATAAGTTCGAAATCCTTAAAATAGTTATTACGTATATTTTTATTAATCACGCAGTTTATTATGAGTATCAGAAAATAGGAACAGAATAGAATTTCAATATACATAAACGATGTAACGATAGTCCAATTATGTTTGATAGTACAAAAAAATGTTATGTCAAAGTTCTTAAATAGATTACAGTTCTTATACTTTACTAGTAAATAGACATTAACAAGTATTATGACAGCCTTAATCTTTCCTACAAAATAAAAAAAAACCTTCTGACGTGACTACGACTAAGCTTACGAAATCAATCACTACGAAACCTCATAGAAATGCACTCCCATCTTGTTAACACGTCACAACAGCACCCGACCATCAACGAGCATCATTAGACGCATTCTTCCAAACCTCAAATCAACATCCAATGTTGTGTTAGTTTTAAAACCCAAATTCACCGTTAAAGGAAATGAGGAGTGAATGTAAATTGAGAAATGCCTTATCGCCAGAAATGCTGCGTCTGATGAATGCTCGGATTCCTGAGGCGATCGCTAACGAGGTCTAAAAACAAACTGAAAACTCATCCGATTGCTGTCATCCTGTCGTTAGGGCAGTTGATAGTTTTATTTCGTTGAACATGATTCGATTTGAAATCGATGCAGGACGGACTTTTTGAAAAATTGTTTATTACAACTTCCGCGGCAAAATAACGTCAAAAAAACATCATTGACAATCGTGAAACCTCGACTAATTGGACATAGCCTTTCTCTAGGCGCTGCATACATTGACCACTGTCACTGCATCCAACATCTTCAAAAAAAGAAACCGAACGGAATAGTCACGAACACAGCAAAGCCTTGGGTATCTCAGAGCCAATCAAATTATAATTATTCAAAACGCTCCTGCCATAGCTTGTCCAACTGAAATTGGATTAAAAGATAGAAGATAAAATTTGGATACAGATACAAGTCCGATCGTAGCAACCCTACAAGTGGGAGTTGAAAAGACGCCGCCGCCCGCTGTCATTTCGTCGGGCAGTGTTGCCAGACTTTTCTATGAAATATTTGTAGCGTTTATAAATAAGTACTGTATTGCTATTTTATAGCTTTTTTTAAGAATTATGAGATCCATGCTAGAAGAAATATCAGTCAAGAAAAAGAACACAATTTTAACAAAACATTTAAATATGTTATGTAATGTACAACTTATAAACAAAAATCATCAACAATGCCATTATATTGCAAAGCCTACTATTTCCAATTTCAGATATAAAATTATTTTTTATAAATCTGTGAGGGAATAAAAATGTCTTTTCTGACTTTAAATATCTTTATTGATATAACATGCTGAAAATTTCTACAGTGAAGTCTGTTTATCTGGCACCATTATCGTGGGGTATTCGTATAATTAAGGCTCGGAACGATATATATCGATGCTATTCTCGATAGAGTCTTCCTTATTGATGGCTGATGCTTTATCAACGTCCGGTATTCGAGTTACGTTATTTAGTTTGATACGGTTTTTATTGAAACAATGCTTTCACCATGTTTGGAGAATTTCAAGACTTTAGAAAAAAGGGAATGTTAAATCAATGCATATATACAGTTTTACGCGTTTTACAACTATTGTTATTCCATTTTATGAAATCAAAAGAACGTGGTAACTGTAACTTTTGTAAACAGTATGCCGTTAAGATATAGTAGGCACCTTTGTCGGTACGATCAAAAACCCTTTCATTAATACGGAAATCTATTAAACACTGATTGTAGCCTTAGATGTAGGTAGTTGGAAGTAAAATGTTAAATGTACGGGAAAAGTACAGTTATTCTAGCTATTACGGTATTACTCTGGAATTATGAGGTGCTGATACAACCAACGAATTCAAATACTATGAATCTATGTTGGGGATCTAACTAAGGGATCAACTTATGACGGATACCCATACTGTTACTAAAATAACCAGAAACGATTGATCAGAAAAATAGATCTCTCAATCATTATGTTAGACATAAAAATCCCACTAATAGAAAGGAATAGAATGAAAATCAACTTTTTCATTTAAGAGATCAACCTGCACTAGCTTATCTAACTTTTAGTATGAAGAACCAGTGACACCAGTGTACATAGATCCCTTAAAATGGTATCTCGAAGTAGTACAGTACTGTGCCTCTACTACCTACATAAATAATATTAAGCGCTTAGAACTTCGTGATTCGCAAGACACAGTTACTAATACTAATAGCCCACTAAGTGATTGATTACCTAGGTGGTGTGGTTGGTGATGCATTACTGCCGAATTGGGTTAGTTTAGTTCGATGCCCGGGGGAATGCTAAATGGATGTGGCACTAACTGGATTTCATAGTTGATCCAGATAGCTAGGTAGTATCAGTACTGTTTTGATGGCCTAGTGGCACAAAATGGAGAGTTTACAGAAGGTTCATTCGACCCTATTTAGGATTTTCGAGATTGTCACTTGTTACACAGCCAGGGTTGCTACTGTCAAAAACTGATTTGAATGGAATGGCGTCACGTTAAAATTATGATGTTCATGTTTCTTTTTTTCTATTGAAAAATTTAAGTATCAAGAAGTTAGTTAGTTAGATATTTTTATATGACGCAGTATAATATTATTGTGTCTCCAATACAAAAGAGCAATAAAAAGCACATTTTCTCACGAAACAGTCGCCATAACACTTTTTATATCAACAGCAAGAGAATACGGTATTTTCTGGTTCATAGAGGACCATTGCAATAAAGGAGTCAATGACACCAGGGCGTCAAATCTGCGACCGTATTGTCAAACCAATAAAGCAGTTCTGGCTTCGGTTACATTTTTGCCCGTATTGGGAAAAGTCCATTACGGCTTTTGTTAGCACATTCATACTCGTTATGCTTAGAGCCAGCAATGAAAGGCTATATTGCTTTCGATAGAAAGCAATTTAGCCTCTCATTGTCGCTCATACACGCGTTTAAAAACCGTTGACAACCTAATGTCAGTGGTTAGCAATATGGTTAGCAATCCCGTCCTATTCTGGCTTATTTACAAAATTTCTTGGCCAACATTATTTACACTATCCCTTTCAGTTTGTATGGCAACAGTAGAAACATAAAACATCTTATTCGAAACACTCTTTCGTTACGAATAAGGTTTCGAACTTTTCAAATATCATTCATTCTTTTCTTAGTTCCAGTCATTCAATTGGGCTTTCAAAATCAAAACAAACAATAGTAAGATACACCAATGGTCCGAAAAATTATAAAAATACAAGTTATTGGCATCAGCCAATAAGTTTTTTTAGTAGGATATTAAGCAGCAGCCTTTGCTGATGCAAAAAAGCTATCCTCAAGCTTTGGGATTGCTAAGGTTTTGTAAATGAAGATTAAAATCACAGTGCAAATACTTTTGTATAGGTAAAATGTTGTTTACACTATATTCAGTCTCCATCTTCACATCTGCTAGGCTTGTGCATTCATTGTAGTCCTCAGTACTGCCTGTTTTATACCGTAATGCCTATAATTACATGCTGGAAATATCTACTTTGGCTATTGACTATTGATAGTAGGTAGATGCAAGTTCTACCTACTATTTGGTTGTATATCCTCACGCATTCTCGTATTATTTATTTCAGACAAAGTCTAAAATGCTATCGAAAGCAGAATTATATGCAGCAGACGAAAATCATTGTCATGGATTTTACGAAATAAAACGATGAACCTTATTTGTATGTTGATACATTTTCAAACTATACTAGAGAACATAGCCGTACGTTTGTTAAAAATAATACAGTTAGTATATTAAGATTGAAGCTATCGCCTACAAGGCTTCTAAAATGACAGGATACTGCTTTTGTTACAGCAATAAAACTGGTTACATGTATATTACAGTTCTGGAGTGCAGGTGTCGGTTTTCGTAAATTGAGTAACTACCTTATGTTTCAGAAATGAATACTCGAGGATGAAACACAACACAGTGCCATTGCGCTCCAAACTCAGCAATGATAACTAGATGCCTATTACTTTTGGTACTACTACTGCTACAACTAGGTACCGTTACTACAGAAAAAATAGGCCTTAGTTTACATAATGGTTATTCTAAGTAAATAAATACTAATTGTACATAGAAAACCACCCAAGCTCAACACAAACAGGTACTAATTTGAGAAGATCCATGCAGATTTCAGTCTGAGATATAAAAGAATACTATCTTACTTTGAACATGTTGCTCGTTGTAAAACTGAAAGCATAGAGAAGCTGATGATCACTTGTAAGGTAAAAGGCAAACGATCACGCCGTTGGTCTCCAAAATGCTGGTCAGATCAACTAAAATATCTTATGGCCTATCAACACAGTCTTAAAACATGCCGAAGATAGACAAACATGCAGGAATTCTAAAAAATCTGGAAGAAAAGAGTCTATGCAAACACGACCTTCAGTAATGAAGAAACGACTTAAAAATGAGAAGATCAAGTCGAAATTTGATTAATGGTCATACATACACACATACTAACAGTATAAGGTAACCAAATTTTACTTAATCTACCTATCACGAGATAAATACAAATAAAATAGAATATTTATACAGACAGATATTTGTTTAATTTTAACCACCAAAACACAAATGTGAAAATCGGGAGCCAAGTTCAAGGTAAGTATAAAAAGTTTTGATTATGTAAGTAGGTGCAAAGCCCTGAAATTTAATTATTTATAAAGTCGCTTAACATGGTATAGTCAAATGGAACAGAAAACTATAAATCTAGATCATCTCAAAGTTAAACATGGCAAGTTTTCATGTCATGCTTTGTAAGTAAACAATTTATCATCTTTATTTTATTCTCAGTTTGCAAATTATTGTACAATATCTTCTCTCAATATTTGAAGACCTTGTGAAAATTAGCCAAGCCAAACCTAGACTTTCGTTAGACTCTACCATGTTAAACGAATCTATAAATAAATAAATTTCGGAACTGTCGATAGAACTTGGCACCCACTCACATATCAACACTCTCTTTCTTAAACCTTGAATTTTGCTACCAATTATTAGATATATTATGTTTTTTCATAATCGTTTGATCTGTGTTAATGAAAAGTACTTGTTTATAATTATGGTAGGTCGCAACGGATGAACTAAATTTGTTGTATCTAGCTTAAAAATATTGTGAATTATGAAGGGGTGAAAAATGCGGTGCGACCCGTCAGTGCTTTGCTTTGCTTGAACTTGGCTGGGCACGCTATCGCGTGTCAAGATTTCTAGATCATTTTCAAGCACCACTAAGGTGAAAGCGATGAAGGTAAAACAACCTGGATCTTAGACATATAGGTACAATAGATGAGCGTTGAGCACCAAAGCACTGATGGCGAAAGATCCAGGTTGTCTTACCTTAATTTGGAATGAAAGTATCTTTAACACCTTTAGCAACTTTTAGAAATTCATTAATTTAGGATATTTTCATTCTTTACTGTATTGTTATTATACAAGGTTATCATTATGTATCTACTCTTCCATATCTGATGATGATGGCTGCAATGATGGTGAAACAACCTGAACCTTTCGCTATCGGTTCTACTTCGGTTCTGAATTCTAACTTAGAGGACTAAACAAGTAAAAACTTTTCAACTATTGCTGACAATTTATTTGTATAAACAAATTAAACTTTGTCACCAATTTTTCTTAACTATTTAACCTTTGCGGTCTAGAAGTCATCTTGGTATTCTTGTACTTATTATAGGGTAAATAGGCAGCAGGCATAACTATTCTAAATAAAATCACAATAAAAACTAAAACCTATCCTAACGGTGGTGGAGACGTGAGTGGTAGCTTCCCTCAGAAGCGACGGAACACGACTCCCTGCGGCCAAAACACCGGCGAAGTGAAGACGCTCAGTGTAGTCTGTCGGGACTCGCACCACGAACACGTTGAAACCCAACCAATGGCACGACTCCAGCGGCTCCACGTATACTCCGAGTCTCGGCGTAATCTTGAAGACACCTGCCTTTTGCCTCGCGAAGATGTAATCCAACACATCTTGCTTAGTAGTAGTGTCGTGCAGGCGGGAGACGTAAAGCGATGTCCTCGGCGTGAAGGCGCGCAGCGGGAGATTAGCCTCTACCGGTGAAGTCGCGAATGTCGTCGCCTTCGAGTAATTTTAACAGTATCAGCCTTTTCGGGTGCGTTGCCTGCCTCTCTTGCAGGGCCTTTGTTTGCTTTCAGTTTTTGCTATGGTGCGTTTGCAGTCGGCCATTTTTTTATATCACTAATATTAGCGAAGCAACGATCATAAATTAAAAAATCGTTTATCTCAGCAAATATGAATCTAATATAAACAACAATGATAAACAAAGAGTACCTTTTTATATGCATTTAGAATTTGGGTGCGCACTTTGTGCAACAAAAATTGTGCGACAAAAAATACGCGTCATGTTTTGTGCAGTAAATAATTGACGACATTGACAAGAATGCTCGGGGTGCAGAAATTTTAACGCGAATTCCTGTGTTGCACTTTTCTGTTTTGCATGTGGTTTACGCTATGTTTATTATAAGTAATAGGCGACAAATCAAATGCATCCCGAGAATTGAAGTCAAAAGTTACTGCTGACATGAAATATTTGTTGCACGTTTTGTACTGCTCAATCTTCATGCGCACCGAAATTGTGCAACCTGAGAATTCATGCTAGCTGTCATTCTTTTTTTTTAATTTATTAGAGATGAACCAATGAACCATCATTGTTAATCATTTTTAACTATTGTGAGTTTGCAGCTTGATCAAACTCTTCTTAGCCCAATTTTCTGACTCAAGTCTTGAAGTCTTGGACCGTAGAGAGGTTTCGTGAACATGTCGGCTAATTGGTTTTCTGAAGGCACTTGTTTAACTTCCAGTTCACCGTCGGCTACACGTTCACGCACAAATAGGTGTTTTATTTTTATATGTTTGGTACGCTTGTGGTACTCGTATTTCGGATTTTGTGAGAGCTTCACCGCAGATTCGTTGTCCAAGTGAAATACTGGTTTTTCTAATTTTATAAGTGTGTTCAGTAGACTATTTAGCCACATTATCTCTTGAGTGGCTTCGCTAGCCGCAATAATCTCAGCTTCAGTTGAAGATATGGACACGATTGTTTGACGTGCACTCCTCCAGCTGATTGCAGCTCCTGAGAGCAGGCAGACCATTCCCGATGTGGATCTACCGGTCGGTATGTCTCCGGCGAAATCAGAATCAGAATAGCATATCATATGTTGGGGCGAGGTCTGGC
The DNA here is from genome assembly GCA_024500475.1 of Phthorimaea operculella. NCBI lineage: Eukaryota > Metazoa > Arthropoda > Insecta > Lepidoptera > Gelechiidae > Phthorimaea > Phthorimaea operculella. The sequence continues at coordinate 717,445 of JANFCV010000018.1, read as the reverse complement.
AATAGACTAGGCCTTTCTCCACCGTTCCTTTTAAATAACGGAAAATCCGTTTTACTGAAGCAAAGTCTTGTCTTGTTGGCGATTCCAAACTTCTAGAGGCTTTGTTCACAGCATATGATATGTCAGGCCTTGTGCCTACTGATAGATAAGTAAGGGCTCCAACGGCCTGTCTGTAATTGAAAGTTGTTTTGCTTTCACGGTTTTGTTCCTCATCACCATTGTTGGTGTTTTCCTTGATAATGGGCGTTGGCGTGGGTTTGCTGTTTTGCATGCCAAACTTTTCGAGTAACTTCTTTGTATAGGCTTGCTGGTGCAGCGTTTTTTGCCTTTTTCAGCTTTGATTTCCATACCAAGGAAGTAGCTGGCAGGTTTGGTCGTAATCTTAAACCTTCCTTTCAGTTCCTTTATAAATTCATCTGCAGCGCCGGTCGTGTTTGCTGCGACGAGTCCGTCATCGACGTCGAGGCCAATCAAGACCTTGGATCTTCCTCTAGTTCTATAGTATAGGCATGGATCAGCTTCACTCTGTTCAAAGCCATTGTTGCCTAGGAATTCAGCAATGCAAGTATTCCAGCATCGTGGAGCTTGCTTCAATCCATAGAGGCTGCGTTTCAGTCTACAGACTCTCTTTGTTCCGTCTTGGTAGCCTTCAGGCTGCTTGACGTAAATTTCTTCTTCTACTGTACCATTGAGGAAGGCTGTTGCTACATCAAACTGACGTAAACTCAAGTTTTCTTTGGCTGCAATAGCAATAATTGCTCGTATGGTGCTAAGTCGGGCCACGGGACTGAACGTCTTGTCATAGTAGACGCCTTGTTGTTTTGAATACCCTTTGATAACTACTCTGGCTTTGAATTTGTCAATCGAGCCATCAGGAAGCGTTTTGACTTTGTATACCCATTTGCATGGCAGTGCCTTTCTTCACTAAGTCCCAGGTCTCGTTTTGTTGTAGAGACTTTATTTCGCTTAGCATAGCTTCATGCCATTTTTCTTTGTAAGGCGAGTCCAATGCCTCCTTGTAGGTCATCGGGTCCTTAGGTATGTTGTTAATTTCGGCGACAGCAGCCAGTACCTGATCGTCATACCTTTCAGGTCGTTTGATTGTTCTCCTTTCTCTTAAGTTGTACCGGTTCGGTGTACCAGGGGCGGAGAACGGACGGGACTCACTGTCACTTGCAATGCTGTCATTTTCGGTTTCATGTTCCGTTTGAGGTTCAGTTTCATGATTGTCGGGTTCAGGTACATTCTCAGCTTCGGATTCAGTATCAGATTCATGAGTGTCGTCATGTTCTATTGGATAATTTTCGACCCTTTGAGTAGAGTCTGGGGCGTTGACGATGTCTCGTTCATGTTGAGTATCGTCATCTGAATCGTCAATGTCTATTTGAACTTTCTTTTCATTTGAACCGGTTGAAACATTGTTGTAGTTAGAAGTGTCATTGTATGAAAAATTTATGTCGTTTTCAGAGCTTGAGTAAAAGTTGCTTTTAGTTACTCTTATGTCTTTGGAAACGTATACCTTGCGTTTGGATGGAACGTAGACCCTGTATGCTTTGCTGGTGTCTGAGTAGCCAACAAATACGCCAGGAATTGCTTTCGGTGCAAATTTTGGGCCTTTATTGGGTCCTTTCTGCAGTACAAAGGCTTTTGAGCCGAAAGGATGCAGATGATGAACACAGGGCTTCCTTTTAACCCATTTTTCAAATGGCGTTATAAAGCCAATGGCACTGTAATGTTGATGCATCTGTTCGAAAGGTAGTTAGCAGTGTTAATTGCTTCTGCCCATAGGTGCATTGGTGCTTTAGCGTCAATAAGCATAGCTCTGGCTTTCAAAACAAGCGTCCTATTTTTGCGTTTAGCAATGCCATTTTGGTGTGGCGTAAAGGGTGCAGATAGGCGTCGCCTGATTCCATTATTCTCTAATTTGTCGTTGACATATTCTGTGCCATTATCTGTTTGCAGGTGTTTTATTTGGTTTCCCGTAAATTTTTCCATTTCTTGTTTGTAGTTCTTAAAGTGGTCAAGCACTTCAGACTTCTTTTTTATAGGGTACACGCGAGAGTATCTGGTGTAATCATCAATAAAAGTGACGAAATATTTGTTTTTTCCATTTGATGGAGTGATCGGACCACATAAGTTGCTGTGTACAATCTCCAGGCGTTCATTTGTCCTTGGAGTTGTTCTTTTTGGAGGGCTTGGAACTCGAGTGATTTTCGATTGAATGCACACGTCACATTCTGGCAAAATCTCGTTTTTGTTGAAGTCGAGTCCAACCATTCTCTCGTTATTGAGGGCAAGGTATAGGTCTTTTTCATTCATATGACTAAGTCTCCTGTGCCAGTTTTGTATGGAGTTTTGCTTTATGGTTTGTGGTTGAGTTGCAGGAGCTATAATGTCATCTATCGCTGCGTTGCATTCTTCAGCTTTTAGCGATTTGATATAGTAAAGCCCATTTTTCTCAGATTTTTCCGCAATCATAAGCAGTATTCCATTTTTGTTGTAAACTAGCCCAACGTTGTCATAGAACGTTGCTCTAGCTCCATTTTTAGTCATTCTAGATAAAGAGAGGAGATTTATGCATAGGTCAGGAACGTACAGCGCGTTTTCGAGGTGAATCTTTCTGTTTTCACTTGAAAGTGTGACTCTTCCTTCTCCTTCGATATCAGAAGAAAAGTTTTTCGATGCAAACTGTAGTTTTCTTGACGTTTTCTTCATGTTTTGAAAGTATTCCGAGTGGAAAGTCATGTGGAACGTACATCCACTGTCGAGCACCCATCTGTCATCAACGTCGTTGTTATCTGAAGATAAGAAGCATTCCTCACTGAGTAGACATTCCTCGGCGTATGGGGATTCTTCAGTGTTTGGTTCTTCAGCGTAAAGACATAAGAAGGCACTATCACAAGCTTTAGGGCTTGGTTTTTTCTTGTTGTTAGTCTTCCAGCAATTGGAGCATATTTTGTGGTTCCTTTTCTGAAATATTTTGTGTCCCGTCTTCTTACATATTTTGCAGACGGCGAGAAGTGCATCTTCTGTCTCTGAGCGTTGACTCGAGGTCCCGACGTTTGTGTTGTGGTGGCGAGCGTCGTATTCGTCGATAATTTTTGCTTGCATATATGGTTTTTAGTTTCTCCCATAGTGCGTTTGTCGTTGCGCATTTTTTAATGTCTTTTAGTTGGGAAGGGGCGATTATTAAGATGAGTTCGCATCTCGCTTCTCTGTCCCCTTGTTTCTCCTCTGCAGTCGCCTCGTTTGCAAGAGGGGTCTCAATATACTGCCACAGTTTGTTTTTTGTCAGCAGGGCTTCTGCCTGTATTACCCAGGTGTCATAGTTATCAGAGTTGAGTGGATCGATACTGTATTTGGGCATTTTCGTTGGTACTGGTTCGGTACGATATTTTTGTTTTGCCACGAAAGTATTTTGTTCAAACTCTGCGATCTTTTGATCTTATTTACTTCTCTGCTACCATTTTAACTATTGTGCTGTCTGGGTATACAATAAACACATTATAAACTGGACAATGTTGTATTTAATTGTAGTTTTGATGCAATCGATATTTATAATATTGAGACACAGAAAAAGTAATGTCACGAGTCACCAACAAGTTGACATGTGTCGTTGCTAGGGTGCACCACAGACAGTAACCATAGAGGCTAGGTACTATCCTCTTTACAATCATACACATCGATAATCATATTTTAAAAGTTTCTGGCACATCGCCAGCCGCTGCCGCGGCATGCTCGCTCCGCTCACTCGGCTCGTGCGTTTTGGTCAAAGTTCTAACCTAACCTAACCTAACCTGGCGCTTTCCGCGCCAGGTTTGATTAGGCTATACCTAACGGACCTATAAACTTGAAACCGCAACTAACGATTACTCGAACACTAGCATTTTTCGGGTACACCTCTAGTAAAGTTCAATGACATGACACCAAATCTCGGGTTGCATTTTTTGTGCTGCATTGTTCTGAAGCGCTTCGAGAATTGATGTTTCTTCAAAACATGGACTTTTTACTGCATTTTCCGTGACGCGTTTAATTTCCTGCATGAATTTTGACATCAATTTCAAAAAAAAAATGTCAAAAAATATGCAACCCGAAACTTCACGACACGATTACGTGAAATTCGGTGCTGCATAATATTTGACGCGAAATATTTAGTGCACATTGTCTGTCGCGCATTGTGGCAGCCCTGCATGCTACACCGAAGAGTATAATTATTATTATGTGGGTAAAGAGGGCCCTCTCGCAAGCTTTCCTGCCAACCTGTTTTAAAGCGCCATCTTCAAATTGAAACTGTAAACTAGCCTAAGACACTATTATGGGCGGAAAAAGAGAACAAATTAGTAAGTAAAATTTATATGCAATAGCCGAATTTACAAGGGCGATCACAAGTGACGGCTGACCACAGATTATCAAATCGCTTAGGGTTACAACGTTCCATTATATCCAACAGTAAATTCTCTCACTCATATAAAAACTATTAAAAAGTAACATTATCAAAAAAATTGTAACAATTCCCGAAACGGGTTACTTGCCCATCACTAAAGTGGCCCCTCCCAACATAACATAACATAACATAACAATATTCTTTATTGCACATAAAAACATACAAAGTAATACAAAATAAGAAATAACAAAGTACAATTTGGCGGCCTTATTGCTTAGGTAGCAATTTCTACCAGGCAACCAATAACAACAGGAAAAGTACATACAGAGAGAAAGCGGGATAGTGCAACTAATTATGTATTACATAAACATTATATACATACTATTACATAAATACTTCAACTTTGATAAACTACTACATACCTATTAAAAGACTAATAGATATTATGTTATACAAATAAGTGAGAATATATCATTATATAGTTCCAACCCTCAACTGCAAAGAGTCATACCATCTCCTTACAGATCTCCCCGGCGATGCTTTGGTTTCCGCCCGGTCTCTCAACAGACTCTGCAATAAACTAATCAGCCTAAAACACACAGTTAACTACTACGCTAGTAGGGAAACAAGTATGTACGCATGTTTCCTCGATCTTAGTCGCGCGTTTGGCCTAGTGAGTCAGTTCGGGTTGTGCAGCAGTTCAAATTCCTAGGACACTTTCTGACGCACGACTTGAAGGATGACTGTGACATTGAACTGGAAAGGCCGTTGCAGTAAGCTCGCACGTAGAACCTCCAAGTGCAGCACAGATATAAAATACTTAATTTTAAGGCATATGTCAGTGTTTTTACACCTGTCAGCTGTAGGTCAATTTTAAACGCAGTTAGATGAGCACCATAAGGGCGTTTGTGCACTACCAGGAATTTTACCGTCCGGCATTCCGATTTTTTACGGTCCGGTGTTTCACGGAAAACCTAATGAATTAGCTTATGTAAATGCCGGACACTAAAATTACATTAGTGCACAAGCTAGTATTACGATTAATTGGCGTGCCATTCCGGACCGTTAAAAATTGGATTGCCGGACGGTAAAATTCCTAGTAGTGCACAAAAGCCCTAAAGGTGCAGTACAAGCCTATCGGGAAAAGACTCATCATGGGGTAGGGGGTCGTGATAAGCGTGGGAACACTCCACCACGGCCCGAAAGGTCAAATTGCGGCCGAAAGAAAGGTCCTGCGGGGCAAAATATGGCATGAACATTAATAATGCTCATAGGTTAGTTTACAGTTTCAATAAGCAGATGGCGCTTCAAAACAGGTCGGCAGGAAAGCTTGCGATGGGGCTCCCTTTACCCTTGTAAATATTAATTTACTCTTTGAGGTAAATACCAAAACCAACTGACTTATGTCAACAAGGTCAATTCTGCCAAATATCACGACACATCAAAGAGGTCATTTACATGCGGATCAAAGCAAATTCATGACAGATTGTTTGCATTCTATCTCAGTCTTGCTTGGATAAAGTAGCATACATTTGTCTTGCTCTTATCTGGTTAGTTTGGTTATTTTATAAAACATAGACTACAAACTCTATGGTATTTTTAATAGTGTTGGGAAATAATAAATATTTTCTGCTTTCTGATTTCTAGAGATGGGTAGTGGGTTAAAACCCGTTTCATCTACTTGGGCTAAAACCGGATTAAAACCCAAATCACCCAGTTTCAACCCATTATAACTTATTTTCGCAAGTGAAAAAGTAAGTAAAGAAAAAGCTATATTGTTTAGTGTATATTTCGCAGGACCATCGTGAAATTTGGTCAGTCGCGAAATCCCTAGGCCCTTCGCGAAGAGCCGGATAAGTGCGAAATGCATCGATTTATTCGCATATTTCCCATAAATGCTAGGAAAACTGCGAATTTGTTAACTGCATAGACATAAATCCAGGAAAACTGCATATAAGGCGACACGCTCGTAGCCGCCGATGCACCTGCTACGACTTTTCGGTGGTTTAAGTCCCTCTACGCCGCTGTAGCTCAAGCATATTCCCAAAAAGAAGGTTGACGTTAGGCATTTCCAAAGAGGGTTGACGTCTGGCATTCCCAAAGAGGGTTGACGTCATTTCCAAAGAGGGCACCGTTCCCATACGGTACCCTCGTGGTCAATTAGTGCTTCTAACATGGTGCTGGATTGCTTGTGTAGTACTTTGCAGGCCATTACAGGCTGAACCACCTGACCAGCATATGCAACCTTTGCTGGAGACTAGAGAGGGGCTCGACTGCGACGAAGCCTTATACTACTGCGATGAACGAGAGCTTACGAAGCGTCGCGAGTGCTGCTGTGCGCGAGCTACAGCGGCGTAGAGGGACTTAAACCACCGAAAAGTCGTAGCAGGTGCGTCGGCGGCTACGAGCGTGTCGCCTTATACGCTTTTTTCCTAAATTTTCGTCTATGCAGTTAACGAATTCGCAGTTTTTCTAGTATTTATGGGAAATGTGCGTATAAATTGATGCATTTGGCACTTATCCGGCACTTTGCAAAGGGCCTAGGGATTTCGCGATGCTCCTGCGACATATATATCGTGTTGAAAATCACTTAACTTAGAAAATCCATACTTCCATACTAATATTATAAATGCGAAAGTGTGTTTGTTTATCCTTCCTTCACGTCACAACAGAGCGACATCATAGAGTTTTTTGAGCCTGGAGAGTGACATCGGCTACTTTTTATCCCGGAAAAACATATTTTTCCCATCGGAAAACAGATTTTTGTTTAGCATGAGAATACATTCATAGTACATACATAGATGAATATTATAACACTATACTATAATAATAAAGTTTCTTGAGTATGAGTATTGTGGTATCGATGTGTCGTTTAGAATACGCAACTAATTGATCCCTATGAGTACGCAGGCGAAGCCGCGGGTAACAGCTAGTAATAAAATAATATAAAAACACTGATTGTTTATGTTTGAGAACGAACGAAATCACTAGGTATCAGCTGTTAAATGAACATGGCGGCGACATTTTGATGAATCAGAAAGTGTGGTGATGATTTTACAGTTTTACTTCGTAATTATTGTAATATTCTAAGAAATACGTTTTACCTGTGATTCGTGTGTTATATATTTTGACGGATTGTACATAGCTAAATTGATTGTATTTTAGCGTTGTTTGTAGTGAACCTTTATAAAAACTTGGTGTACCTAGCGTTAATTTTTGCGAACAAACTATCTTTATCTTTAGAGGTAGTAGTAGGTTGTTGACGAGGACGGGAAATAAGACTTTGACTGACGAGTAGAGTTTTCCCTGGGCCTCGAATCTGCGATGCACTTTGTAATGTCAGTAATGTCAATATGGAAGTTTCTAGCTATCGACGAAAAAACGCGCTAACGGAGGAATAAATTGACTATTTGGTACTGAGCTAAAAATAAGATGCTTCGTAACTTTCAATGTATACTAAAATCATTTTTGCATATGTGTGGGTGTTCGAAATCATAAGTCAAAAAATGGATATCATTCATTCAAATGTGAATGAAATATCCGAGTAAGGATATAATTTTTGACACATTTTTACTGTCAAATAAAATAGCTTTCCATTTGCATTTTATGTCAGAAAGCAAGATAGCGAAGTGTTGGGAACTGGGAACTTTCGGAAAGCAATATAGCGAAGTGTTGGGCAAAATTCATCACAAAACAAAAACTATTGCATCATAAATATCTTTTACGTCTAAAGATAAAGATAGTTTGTTCGCAAAAATTAACGCTAGGTACACCAAGTTTTTATAAAGGTTCACTACAAACAACGCTAAAATACAATCAATTTAGCTATGTACAATCCGTCAAAATATATAACACACGAATCACAGGTAAAACGTATTTCTTATAATATTACAATAATTACGAAGTAAAACTGTAAAATCATCACCACACTTTCTGATTCATCAAAATGTCGCCGCCATGTTCATTTAACAGCTGATACCTAGTGATTTCGTTCGTTCTCAAACATAAACAATCAGTGTTTTTATATTATTTTATTACTAGCTGTTACCCGCGGCTTCGCCCGCGTACTCATAGGGATCAATTACTTAGTTGCGTATTCTAAACGACACATCGATACCACAATACTCATACTCAAGAAACTTTATTATTATAGTATAGTGTTTACTATGTATGTACTATGAATGTATTCTCATGCTAAACAAAAATCTGTTTTCCGATGGGAAAAATATGTTTTTCCGGGATAAAAAGTAGCCAATGTCACTCTCCAGCCTCAAAAAACTCTATGATGTCGCTCTGTTGTGACGTGAAGGACGGATAAACAAACAAACAAACACACTTTCGCATTTATAATATTAGTATGGAAGTATGGATTTTCTAAGTTAAGTGATTTTCAACACGATATATATGTCGCAGGAGCATCGCGAAATCCATTTGCAAAGTGCCGGATAAGTGCCAAATGCATCAATTTATTCGCACATTTCCCATAAATACTAGAAAAACTGCGAATTCGTTAACTGCATAGACGTAAATCTAAGAAAAAAGCGTATAAGGCGACACGCTCGTAGCCGCCGACGCACCTGCTACGACTTTTCGGTGGTTTAAGTCCCTCTACGCCGCTGTAGCTCGCGCACAGCAGCACTCGCGACGCTTCGTAAGCTCTCGTTCATCGCAGTAGTGGAAGGCTTCGTCGCAGTCGAGCCCCTCCCTAGTCTCCAGCAAAGGTTGCATATGCTGGTCAGGTGGTTCAGCCTGCAATGGCCTACAAAATACTACACAACCAATCCAGCACCATGTTAGAAGCACTAATTGACCACGAGGGTACCGTATGGGAACGGTGCCCTCTTTGGAAATGACGTCAACCCTCTTTGGGAATGCCAGACGTTAACCCTCTTTGGGAATGCCTAACGTCAACCTTCTTTGGGAGTGTTGACGTCAACTCTCTTTGGAATTGACGTCACCCTTTTTGGGAATATGCTTGAGCTACAGCGGCGTAGAGGGACTTAAACCACCGAAAAGTCGTAGCAGGTGCGTCGGCGGCTACGAGCGTGTCGCCTTATATGCAGTTTTCCTGGATTTATGTCTATGCAGTTAACAAAATCGCAGTTTTCCTAGCATTTATGGGAAATGTGCGAATAAATCGATGCATTTCGCACTTATCCGGCTCTTCGCGAAGGGCCTAGGGATTTTGCGACTGACCAAATTTCACGATGGTCCAGCGAAATATACACTAAACAATATAGCTTTTTCTTTACTTACTTTTTCACTTGCGAAAATAAGTTATAATGGGTTGAAACTGGGTGATTTGGGTTTTAATCCGGTTTTAGCCCAAGTAGATGAAACGGGTTTTAACCCACTACCCATCTCTAGAAATCAGAAAGCAGAAAATATTTATTATTTCCCAACACTATTAAAAATACCATAGAGTTTGTAGTCTATGTTTTATAAAATAACCAAACTAACCAGATAAGAGCAAGACAAATGTATGCTACTTTATCCAAGCAAGAATGAGATAGAATGCAAACAGTCTGTCATGAATTTGCTTTGATCCGCATGTAAATGACCTCTTTGATGTGTCGTGATATTTGGCAGAATTGACCTTGTTGACATAAGTCAGTTGGTTTTGGTATTTACCTCAAAGAGTGAATTAATATTTACAAGGGTAAAGAGAGCCCCATCGCAAGCTTTCCTGCCGACCTGTTTTGAAGCGCCATCTGCTTATTGAAACCGTAAACTAACCTATGAGCATTATTAATGTTCATGCCATATTTTGCCCCGCAGAACCTTTCTTTCGGCCGCACTCGGGCCTTAATTTGACCTTTTGGGCCGTGGTGGAGTGTTCCCTCGCTTATCACGACCCCCTGCCCCATGATGAGTCTTTTCCCGATAGGCTTGTACTGCACCTTTAGGGCGTTTGTGCACTACTAGAAATTTTACCGTCCGGCAATCCAATTTTTAACGGTCCGGAATGGCACGCCAATTAATCGTAATACTAGCTTGTGCACTATATGTAATTTTAGTGTCCGGCATTTACATAAGCTAATTCATTAGGTTTTCCGTGAAACACCGGACCGTAAAAATCGGAATGCCGGACGGTAAAATTCCTGGTAGTGCACAAACGCCCTTATGGTGCTCATCGAACTGCGTTTAAAATTGACCTACAGCTGACAGGTGTAAAAACACTGACATATGCCTTAAAATTAAGTATTTTATATCTGTGCTGCACTTGGAGGTTCTACGCGCGAGCTTACTGCAACGGCCTTTCCAGTTCAATGTCACAGTCATCCTTCAAGTCATGCGTCAGAAAGTGTCCTAGGAATTTGAACTGCTGCACAACCCGAACTGACTCACTAGGCCAAACGCGCGACTAAGATCGAGGAAACATGCGTACATACTTGTTTCCCTACTAACGTAGTAGTTAACTGTGTGTTTTAGGCTGAATAGTTTATTGCAGAGTCTGTTGAGAGACCGGGGCGGAAACCAAAGCATCGCCGGGGAGATCTGTTACGAGGTGGTATGACTCTTTGCAGGTGAGGGTTGGGTGGGGCCACTTTAGTGATGGGCAAGTAACCCGTCTCGGGTATTGTTAATTTATTTTTGAAAATGTTACTTTTTAATATGAGTGAGAGAATTTACTGTTGGATAATAATGGAACGTTGTAACCCTAAGCGATTTGATAATCTGTGGTCAGCTGTCACTTGTAATCGCCCTTGTAAATTCGGCTATTGCATATAAATTTTACTTACTAATTTGTTCTCTTTTTCCGCCCATAATAGTGTCTTAGGCCAGTTTACAGTTTCAATTTGAAGATGCCGCTTTAAAACAGGTTGGCAGGAAAGCTTGCGAGAGGGCCCTCTCTTTACCCACATAATAATAAATTATACTCTTCGGTGTAGCATGCATATCAAAGAGTAGGTATATAATAAATTCTAGGGCTGCCACAATGCGCGACAGACAATGTGCACTAAATATTTCGCGTCAAATATTATGCAGCACCGAATTTCACGTAATCGTGTCGTGAAGTTTCGGGTTGCATATTTTTTGACGCCAATTATTTTCTGCATTTTCTTGAAGCGCTCGGTAAATTGATGTCAAAATTCATGCAGGAAATTAAACGCGTCACGGAAAATGCAGTAAAAAGTCCATGTTTTGAAGAAACACCAATTCTTGAAGCGCTTCAGAACAATGCAGCACAAGAAATGCAACCCGAGATTTGGTGTCATGTCATTGAAGTTTACTAGAGGTGTACCCGAAAAATGCTAGTGTTCGAGAAATCGTTAGTTGCGGTTTCAAGTTTATAGGTCCGTTAGGTATAGCCTAACCAAACCTGGCGCGGAAAGCGCCAGGTTAGGTTAGGTTAGAACTTTGACCAAAACGCACGAGCCGAGCGAGCGGAGCGAGCGTGCCGCGGCAGCGGCCGGCGATGTGCCAGAAACTTTTAAAATATGATTATCGATGTGTATGATTAACAATGATGGTTCATTGGTTCATCTCTAATAAATTAAAAAAAAAGGAATGACAGCTAGCATGAATTCTCAGGTTGCACAATTTCGGTGCGCATGAAGATTGAGCAGTACAAAACGTGCAACAAATATTTCATGTCAGCAGTAACTTTTGACTTCAATTCTCGGGATGCATTTGATTTGTCGCCTATTACTTCCTGCATAATAAACATCGCGTAAACCACATGCAAAACAGAAAAGTGCAACACAGGAATTCGCGTTAAAATTTCTGCACCCCGAGCATTCTTGTCAATGTCGTCAATTATTTACTGCACAAAACATGACGCGTATTTTTTGTCGCACAATTTTTGTTGCACAAAGTGCGCACCCAAATTCTAGATGCATATAAAAAGGTACTCTTTGTTTATGATTGTTGTTTATATTAGATTCATATTTGCTGAGATAAACGATTTTTTAATTTATGATCGTTGCTTCGCTAATATTAGAGATATAAAAAAATGACCGACTGCAAACGCACCATAGCAAAAACTGAAAGCAAACAAAGGCCCTGCAAGAGAGGCAGGCAACGCACCCGAAAAGGCTGATACTGTTAAAATTACTCGAAGGCGACGACATTCGCGACTTCACCGGTAGAGGCTAATCTCCCGCGGCGCGCCTTCACGCCGAGGACATCGCTTTATGCCTCCCGCCTGCACGACACTACTACTAAGCATCTTGTGTTGGATTACATCTTCGCGAGGCAAAAGGCAGGTGTCTTCAAGGTTACGCCGAGACTCGGAGTATACGTGGAGCCGCTGGAGTCGTGCCATTGGTTTGGTTTCAACGTGTTCGTGGTGCGAGTCCCGACAGACTACACTGAGCGTCTTCACGTCGCCGGTGTTTTGGCCGCAGGGAGTCGAGTTCCGTCGCTTCCGAGGGAAGCTACCACTCACGTCTCCACCACCGTTAGGATAGGTTTTAGTTTTTATTGTGATTTTATTTAGAATAGTTATGCCTGCTGCCCATTTACCCTATAATAAGTACAAGAATACCAAGATGACTTCTAGACCGCAAAGGTTAATAGTTAAGAAAAATTGGTGACAAAGTTTAATTTGTTTATACAAATAAATTGTCAGCAATAGTTGAAAAGTTTTTACTTGTTTAGTCCTGAATACCAAATTTTAAAACACTTCTCGTGTTAGGTAAACAATTTTTGGAAATCTTCCAAAATTTTCACCGCAGGCAGGATTTGAACCTGCGACCTTTGTTTAGTCCTCTAAGTTAGAATTCAGAACCGAAGTAGAACCGATAGCCAAAGGTTCAGGTTGTTTCACCATCATTGCAGCCATCATCAGATATGAAAGAGTAGATACATAATGATAACCTTGTAGAATAATAATACAGTAAAGAATGAAAATATCCTAAATGAATGAATTTCTAAAAGTTGCTAAAGGTGTTAAAGATACTTTCATTCCAAATTAAGGTAAGACAACCTGGATCTTTCGCCATCAGTGCTTTGGTGCTCAACGCTCATCTATTGTATCTATATGTCTAAGATCCAGGTTGTTTTACCTTCATCGCTTTCACCTTAGTGGTGCTCGAAAATGATCTAGAAATCTTGACACGCGATAGCGTGCCCAGCCAAGTTCAAGCAAAGCAAAGCACTGACGGGTCGCACCGCATTATTTTTAAATATTTTTAAGCTAGATACAACAAATTTAGTTCATCCGTTGCGACCTACCATAATTATAAACAAGTACTTTTCATTAACACAGATCAAACGATTATGAAAAAACATAATATATCTAATAATTGGTAGCAAAATTCAAGGTTTAAGAAAGAGAGTGTTGATATGTGAGTGGGTGCCAAGTTCTATCGACAGTTCCGAAATTTATTTATTTATAGATTCGTTTAACATGGTAGAGTCTAACGAAAGTCTAGGTTTGGCTTGGCTAATTTCACACGGTCTTCAAATATTGAGAGAAGATATTGTACAATTACTTGCAAACTGAGAATAAAATAAAGATGATAAATTGTTTACTTACAAAGCATGACATGAAAACTTGCCATGTTTAACTTTGAGATGATCTAGATTTATAGTTTTCTGTTCCATTTGACTATATCATGTTAAGCGACTTTATAAATAATTAAATTTCAGGGCTTTGCATCTACTTACATAATCAAAACTTTTTAAACTTACCTTGAACTTGGCTCCCGATTTTCACATTTATGTTTTGGTGGTTAAAATTAAACAAATATCTGTCTGTATAAATATTCTATTTTATTTGTATTTATCTCGTGATAGGTAGATTATATAAAATTTGGTTACCTTATACTGTTAGTATGTGTGTATGTATGACCATTAATCAAATTTTGACTTGATCTTCTCATTTTTAAGTCGTTTCTTCATTACTGAAGGTCGTGTTTGCATAGACTCTTTTCTTCCAGATTTTTTAGAATTCCTGCATGTTTGTCTATCTTCGGAATGTTTTAAGGCTGTGTTGATAGGCCATAAGATATTTTAGTTGATCTGACCAGCATTTTGGAGACCAACGGCGTGATCGTTTGCTCCAAAATGCTCTATGCTTTCAGTTTTACAACGAGCAACATGTTCAAAGTAAGATAGTATTCTTTTATATCTCAGACTGAAATCTGCATGTATCTTCTCAAATTAGTACCTGTTTGTGTTGAACTTGGGTGGTTTTCTATGTACGATTAGTATTTATTTACTTAGAATAACCGTTATGTAAACTAAGGCCTATTTTTCTGTAGTAACGGTACCTAGTTGTAGCAGTAGTAGTACCAAAAGTAATAGGCATCTAGTTATCATTGCTGAGTTTGGAGCGCAATGGCACTGTGCTGTGTTTCATCCTCGAGTATTCATTTCTGAAACATAAGGTAGTTACTCAATTTACGAAAACCGACACCTGCACTCCAGAACTGTAATATACATGTAACCAGTTTTATTGCTGTAACAGAAGCAGTATCCTGTCATTTTAGAAGCCTTGTAGGCGATAGCTTCAATCTTAATATACTAACTGTATTATTTTTAACAAACGTACGGCTATGTTCTCTAGTTTAGTTTGAAAATGTATCAACATACCAATAAGGTTCATCGTTTTATTTCGTAAAATCCATGACAATGATTTTCGTCTGCTGCATATAATTCTGCTTTCGATAGCATTTTAGACTTTGTCTGAAATAAATAATACGAGAATGCGTGAGGATATACAACCAAATAGTAGGTAGAACTTGCATCTGCCTACTATCAATAGTCAATAGCCAAAGTAGATATTTCCAGCATGTAATTATAGGCATTACGGTACAAAACAGGCAGTACTGAGGACTACAATGAATGCACAAGCCTAGCAGATGTGAAGATGGAGACTGAATATAGTGTAAACAACATTTTACCTTATACAAAAGTATTTGCACTGTGATTTTAATCTTCATTTACAAAACCTTAGCAATCCCAAAGCTTGAGGATAGCTTTTTTGCATCAGCAAAGGCTGCTGCTTAATACCCTACTAAAGAAACTTATTGGCTGATGCCAATAACTTGTATTTTCATAATTTTTCGGACCATTGGTGTATCTTACTATTGTTTGTTTTGATTTTGAAAGCCCAATTGAATGACTGGAACTAAGAAAAGAATGAATGATATTTGAAAAGTTCGAAACCTTATTCGTAACGAAAGAGTGTTTCGAATAAGATGTTTTATGTTTCTACTGTTGCCATACAAACTGAAAGGGATAGTGTAAATAATGTTGGCCAAGAAATTTTGTAAATAAGCCAGAATAGGACGGGATTGCTAACCATATTGCTAACCACTGACATTAGGTTGTCAACGGTTTTTAAACGCGTGTATGAGCGGCAATGAGAGGCTAAATTGCTTTCTATCGAAAGCAATATAGCCTTTCATTGCTGGCTCTAAGCATAACGAGTATGAATGTGCTAACAAAAGCCGTAATGGACTTTTCCCAATACGGGCAAAAACGTAACCGAAGCCAGAACTGCTTTATTGGTTTGACAATACGGTCGCAGATTTGACGCCCAGAACGTAATAAAATTACCCATCTTTCAAATGCAGCTGAAAATTAATGACCATCTTAAAGACACTTAGAGGATATTTTGACCACCCGGTGAGCCATGCGGACAAAATGGTATCCTAATGGTACATTGGGTCTTATATTTTACAGAATAATTGGTGTTAACCGTTTATTGTTTATGACATTTGAGAATGAGCATTGAGGTTGGATAAAAAGCATGACGTGATGCACATAGTAATGAATAACTAACGTGGGTGCAGAAAAAGCGAAAGATGTAAAAAAATGGTTAACACACAAATTACACAAATAAAAATAGAAGATAGATAATCTAAGATGAAAGAAAAAACTATGCCTATCTAATATTTTGCCCAAATAAATTAGAAAAAGGGCAGACGATGATGATACATACATACATACATACACACATATATAACGCCTCTTTCCCGGAGGGGTAGGCAGAGACTACATCCTTCCACTTTCTACGATCCTGACAAACCTCTTTCGCATGAGGATGATGATGTTTCGATAAAATACAATAAATCAAGGTAGTTTATTTTAGAACGGATAATAAATTTGTTGTTGTTGATAAAAGATATAACACTATTTATAGACGCGGAATTTTTACCATAACAAAATCGAAATAAGATAGAAAAGCCCCCGTATTGAATATGAATCACAACCAATCGAAATGTATTTATATGAAACACTTATAAACGTTTTATCTGCACCTACGTTATGGAGAACAGGCGGGAGTAATGCCCGATAGCAATGTACCATTACAGATTCGGTTTTATATTGGTTCCGTATGAGCACTTAGGGCCGGTTGCATCAAAGCTGTTTAAGTTGGAGTCGGCTGTTTGATAGTAAGTTCATTACGGATCGTAGTAGGCCTACTACTTGCAGTAGGCGGTTGAAAAACTCTGACACTAGGGTTTATCGGGTCGTTGAACGACTCGAATCCACACGAAGAGAGAGATTACGGATCGTACACTCGAACATTAAGTAGGAAATTGACAAAAGGAGCTTAACCTCTATTCTACAATTACATTGGAGGTTTTAGTTCGTAGAACTGTTTTAAACAACAATAATAGGTCCTGTTGCCACAAACAAACAAGTAGCAGAAGTTGAAATCAGCGCAAATTTTTCTCACTTCTTGTTTAGGTTTAGGGTAAGTGAATGCAAAGATAGAAACATGCGGTTGAATAAGCTCATCTATACGACGTTTAAAAAACTTTATTCAGAATTATGTCCATCTTTGCTTATGTTAAACTCCTTCTTAAGTTTTTGTACCTACCTCACTCCAAGCCCATTATTAACTTTTTGTTAATGCACCCAGCCCTCCAGATATTATTGCGTGCATGTGTAATGTTTCAAAGATAAAAACGTGTGAGTTCGGTTAATCAATTTTTAAGAGCCGCTTTAACCAAAACCTTATCTCGCTTTTAGCGTTTCTGTTCCAGTTATATTTTAAGTGTAATGAAGTCTTTTATTAATTGCTCTTCGGAATAAAGTACGCCTTAAGGGCCTTTCGAAGTAATGGAGAAATTTATAGGCCTATTGGGTTTTCCATTACTATTATTTCCTGATGACATAAAGCTTGCGGCAGAAGCTGTTTTTCCATTTGAATATAACTCCCGCGTAATGTTACTACCTACCGGTTTTTATGGAGATGCAATCGTTGATTGAAGCCGGTGTATAGAATAGCATCGACCTATTTCTTTGTAGCTGGTTTCAAAGGGTATGAAGAGAGAAGAAAAGTCAATTGCACTTTTAAGAGGATGGACTGACTACCTATTATTATAGGTAGTTTAGGAAATACAATTAGACTCATTTTTTGGTTGACACGCTAAACTGTCTGAATCGGGTCTGGATAATTCCTACACATTTACCTCTTTGGTATCTCAATTTACTTTCAAAAACCGGGATAAGACGTTGCAAACGGGATATTTTTTTGGGGTAAGTTGCAAACGGGATATTGATATTCTCCTTCTTCTTTGAGTGGGACACAAAGTCATCCAACAACCCGATGAATCCTGGTGTCAGAGTTTTTCATCCGCCTACTGTAAGTAGCAGGCCTCTGACATGGTTGTGTAACGACATGGTAGATATTTGATCAATATCAAATATATCAAGAGCTGAATAAGATCAGGGCTTAGATCCGGGTCCTTCACCTCTATCTCATTCAACCTGAGTATATTTCGGAAACATCATAATAACTATAAAACGCATCTACACAAATAAATCGAGCAACGATTCTGATGTATCTGTTCAGGGAAGCGGTGGGCAATAAAACATTCAAAAGCGGTGGGCTGCATCCGTTACTACTGCGTTATTGGTAGGAGAAGTAGGGAACAGTATAAAGTTTTCTCGTAAAGTATGACACCCAATGTGGCACAGTGGTAACGCGACTGGCCGCTACACTATTTGAATTTTGATCTTCAGAATACCAGAATCCTAATCAGTCAAAATAACAAAGTTAATAACATAACGTCAAAATAGAAGGCACTCGAACTCGATCGTTGAAGTGGTATGCAATATTCTTCTCAAAGTGGTCATAAGTCCAAGATTTTATTTTATTTTATGGCCTGTTTTAAAAATGGTTCATTAACAGGTTTATCGGGTCGTTCGTAGACTCAGTGTCCCACACAAAAGAAACGAAGACAACGTAGGCACTACTGTTTAATTTATTTTTACACTGAATTATATCGACCACAGAATTGACTTCAAAGATACAAAAACAAGTTCATCCAAACACGTTCAAGGTTAACACACGAGCCACTAAAAAAAAAATTGAAAATGGAACTCTATTGACTAAGAGGAAAAAAAGATTCACGAGATGTATAAGAAGCTAATAGATGAATAACAAAAAATGTGAATGAATGGTAATATACAGCGTGTGTAGTATAGTAATAATAAGAGGTTAATTACAATGAAATATTTCGAGGAATTCCTCCACAATTGAAAACTTTTTAATTTTGAATCATTTTTGTTGAAATGAAAATCGACTTGTTAGCCAATTTTTCTTTAATATCGCAATTTTTTCAATATACTGGCAAGAGATTGGCATAAAATTTATTTTACCCTTATGTTTATGACTAGAATTCGTCTGTAAAGCAGGATAGTGTCCAGATGGACTACTTACGCAAATCCCTACAGACTCTTACAACGAAAGTGGCAAGAATGCTAAACGACCTTTCAAACAGTTTAAGTACTAGGAGAAACTCGCAGCTGCCTCTTTTCCACCAACGATCACAATGTAAATGCACTTAGCACTAAAGAGAGACATAAAAAGAAGCAGTCGATCTAGTTCATGGCAGTGCGGGTGGGGATTCACAGAACGTACGAGTATACTAAATCAAATGAAAGACACGTGGGTCGAAGGATGCTTAAGTGTCACTTTACGATACATGTGGTGAGTGTACGAGGTTGTAAAAGATTCAGGAGGGGACAGTCATATTTTATGGAAGTAAGCAAGTGTGCCAATAAAAGTATATTAAGAAATAACACTCATCAAAACACAAGTAGTCGAAACTTCTTTATTACTAACAACGTTACAACGGTTATTAAAAACGCAGCGTGAGGCTAAGCACATCAACTAAAATAAATTAAAATGAGTGTCGATGAACGCTAACAAATAAAACGTACAGAATAAACATGAAACAACAAAGTGGTTACAGACAAAAGGAAACAAAGATGTGAAAAAAATAGCAACATGGCAACAAATCCCAAAAAAAGGAATGCTCTAAAAACCGACCAAGCGTACACTTTCCTATTTATACACTGCATTAGCAAGGTGCAACGAGAATCGAAAAAGTCCGCACAAACGCACCGACAAATTCTCACCCCTGTAGCAAAAACACAAAACGGACCACACCCACAAAAACTGCCTCAATGGCCACCTTTGCTGTAACACGATACATACAAAGAGACGTCGAGAGCCAGTCAAGAGGTTCCCAAACAAGATAATCCCTTTGTTAGTCGAGTTATAATGGCGTCTCCTGGGAGTCTTTCGCCATTATTTTCCGTTTCATTCACTGAAGCAGCTGCGAGGTGTGTTCGAGAGCGCGTTTCCTATTTCAACGTTAATGGGATTTCAATATCGAGCGAAAGTTGGAACTTCGTAGTCTGCCTTCTCTGTTTTGAGTGTAGTGTCTTTTAATGCTTCCGTTCGACGTTATGTTAATGGCTCCTAGCTTCCACATTCCTTTTGTAATGGTTCAGTTTTGCTAAGTAATGAATTTGTAGAGAAGTAGAAAAGCGACTGGCTTAAAGCGGTATTTTTACTGTTCCGAAAAACTGTACTTTATAATGGCGTAAAGCGATATGATTGTTTGATTTGTAGAGAAATAGAAAAGTGAACGGGAATAAACTTAAAACGGTATTTTTACTGCTCCAGGAAACTGTACTTTATAATAGCAAGAAAGCGATATGATTGATCAAATTTAATGATCAGCAAATGATGTACAATTTGTTCAAACTTTATAAATGTCATTAGTAATTCTAGCTAATGGGATATTTAATACGGTTGGTATACTTAATTACAATTTACCAGATCGTCATAATGACATCGTGAATCTGTAATTTGAGCTTTCTTTATTAGGAATCGAAGAAGGAGAATATTTGACAACTGATTGATTGATAGTCAAACGGAACGCACCATTAGGGGCTCCACCATTTATGGATGGCAACACTTTTTGTTCCATTGAGCTTAAATTTACATTCAGACGGCGAAATTGGCCTAAATCCCACGTTGCTTAGCTGAGATGTCTCTTAGATATGCTGTGACACTTTCTTCTGTGAAATGTCGCCAGTTGAAAACCTTGTGTTAGGTTGCAGGGTTGGTGGTCACTATCTCTAGAAGGAGTGACAGTTGAGTGTAAAAGGTATTCTCGCGTCTCAAGCTTGCACTGTGACAAATTTTACAACAATGCAAGTCGGATTCTACCTTTCGCCTGTCTTGAATTTCGTATGCCGGGTTCCACACCGTCATGGTTACTCGTAAACGAAAATGCAAAATCCTTTCTCTGCTGGATTTTATATTCCTAAACTGTTGTGCTAAAACGCAGAGAGAACCTTACGTGTACGGATGTTAGCAAAAAATACATGGAAGATAATGATATAGCAAACTGTACGGTTTGAAGCGTTACCTAAATACTCTTTCAAATCAACTTCTTACAGTGTCGCTTTTAATGGTATAGTCGTGTTTCGTGTTCGGGAGCTTTCAAAACGTGACGAACGCGTTTTTTGCTAGTTCTTTGCCAACGCTTGTATCGCCCTTTTTATCGTCAACTTTGCTTTTTTCTTCAAGTCGGGTTGCTTCACAATATTCGAAGGCGGCGACAGAGTTTTTTGTATTCTACTTATCTGATTTGAGATTAGGTGCGCTCTGAAGAGATTTTTTGGTAATTTTATCACCCTCTTAGTTTTTTTATTCGAGCAAGTAGATAAAGGTAGATATGGTTCGTATTTTTTGCACAAAAGTGTTTCGTCGAAGGATGCTCCCTTGAGTGTATGACGCACGTAACTTCCGGAGGATATAATAGCAAGCATGGCTTAGATAATAATTCAGTTAGCCTTTTACGTCAAGAATAATAAGTTTAATTTCCGATGGGATTTACAAGTTATAGTGCTTCTACACTTGCGTGATACAGTGACCATGACAAACAGTTTGCAATCTGACAGTGATACGCTAAAAACACATAGATGCAACTAAAAATATTTGTGTAATTGATTCAACTTCCTGTGGTGTGGAAATTTTGATTTCTTTAGTTTCAACTCGGTGCCAAATTTCACAATAAAATGATGACATATGTTGACGACTGATGGCCACACGCAATATTAAGCGAGATGGTGTTTCATATTATACATACAACCATGTCATAGGCCTGCTATTTAGGGTAGGCGGTTGAAAAACTCTTACACCTGGGTTCGTCTGGTCGTTGGGCGACTCGGTGTCCCACTCGAAAAGAAGAATTTGTACTTACTTGTCGATTAATATTTTTTAACGATCATAATTCTTCTGATACTCAAACTTTAGAATTTAAGAGAGTCAACAAGACTACTAAACTCCTACAAAATAAAGAAGCAAGACTTACCATGTTTACCGTCCGCGGCGACGGCGACCACCCATAGGACGAGGAGCGCGATCCCCTCCCTCGCCATCCTTCACACCCGCACGACCATCACCTAAAACAATACCAGTGTTTGAGCACGTGAAAGCGGGCTAATATTTGCCTTTGGACTCTTTGGAAGTGGACACAGGTTTAAAAAAGGCGGTGTTGCGTCGACTGGATTTGGGACGAAGGTGTGCTTAATGTATAGTACTTTTTTAAATAGGTATACGTATAGTTATTGAATCTATCTAAGTCTATGATTTAATTGATTAAAGAATGCGTCACGCTGAGTAGACTTCATTCATTGGGAAATAGGCAAGCACATGAAGATGATACCTGAATTTTAAGAAAGGCATAAAAAAATTATGCTCCATCAAAACGCACCTTGTCATACAAATACTAAGAATTACAGACATAAACGGCAAGAATAACGAGAATAACAAAATAGAAGATAACATAAAAGCAATATCCTTATTGCACGTCAGAGTAAAGAAAGGCGCCTACTGGTACGAGTGTCATCTTAGTCTGTTTTATTTACCTAAGTTAATAGGAAATGTGCCTGGAATGACAAAGTCAATGCCTCTGTAAATCGTGAGGTCATTATGAGTGTTTGCCAAGTGAATGGGCTGGTAGGGTTGGGACGTTGGGACAAAGTACGGAATACTTGGGAAACTTGTGGTTTTGGAGAGATGAGGTCTTGAAATTGCTGGGACTAAAAATTTACTGAATAATATGGTGACTTTATCCACGCAGAAACACCATCTTACATTATTATGATTCAAATTAATACTAATGATCTTGAATTATTGCAAGATACAATTTTGACTTTGTAAAGATTAAAAAGACACTTGCGCGCAAAATATTTGAAGTCATATTCCAACAACCCGTAACTCCGTGTCTGACTAAAAACTTTACCTAAGCAGATGATGTGTTTGGTTAGACTAAGGATTCCACGCCAAATAAAAGGAAATTCCAAACAATTTATAAAAAGGAAATATGTCAAGAAGCCACAATAGACAATCTCCCCACAGCCCTGAATTGCAACGAACAGTGGTACGTCAGTTAGGAAGCAAAGATAGCCACGACTGGAGCTAGAAACCGAGCTTAGTTCAAGCTAAGTCTAGTATTTTAGACATTTCTGACCATGCGTGTAAGTGCTATAACTTAAGACAGTTAAGTACAACAAAACAAGGCTCAGCGTAAACGGTTATTTAAATCCATAATAGGCATTGTGTAAGCGTTGTAAAACTTCTGCGTATGGCTCAATAGCGAATTTTCAGATTGTTAGAATATAACATCTAAGATTTTATGCACTAAGTTGTCATATCGGTTCTATTCGCAGGTTTCGTGATCGCAAGATGCTTGATGGATGATACTGATTGGGACTCTATTAAAATTTACCAAAATATTACAAGCAGATTTTATACTATAAGCAGACTACCTACTACCAATGTCATTAAAACTCTATCCCAAACATCATAAAGCAACTAGTCAAAAGTAAATCCATCGAACAAAGGACCTACACAGCTATAACTCAGTTCAAACGAAGCAGCTTGTTTGAACGCGGTGTTCCTTTGCCACCGCACCGTAACTAATTTGGACCTTTTAGGCCCTTTTTGGGGTAAAAAATTAATGGACGAAGACTTGGGAGAGAAGAAAAAATCTGAGATATGTATGAGTGAAGGGATAAATTATGAGAGTCGGGGAGATATGCAGGCGTGAATAAATTAGAACAGTATGGTACAATTTCTTCCTTAAAATATTCTATATGTAAGGGAGGCCTTTGCCCAGCAGTGGGATGATATCGGCTAGATGAGATGAGATGAGATGAGAGTAAGAGAAGACAGAAGGATGAAGAAATTTGAAAAAATAGCAGATTGTAAAGTAATTTTCTAAAGTCTGAGCAATATCAAAACGGTTGTTAAATATAATGCAATAAACTCATCGAAACAATTTTATTAGGTACCAATCAAAAATAAGTTTTACAAGACATTAAACCTATTAAGATAATGCATATGGTAGCTGTCAAAGATATCCAGAAATGCGATAAAAGTCATGATAAATCTTGTCATACTAAGATGATCTAGGATTATGAAGATAGTGCTAATGCTTTGAGATAAATTAATGTGAATGTAATAAGTGTGAGAGTAGAATGGTGAGAAATGCAATTAGGAATTTATGAGGCATAAATAATTTGCACATCTGCTGGGATAACTGTTACTGAGATAAATTTCTTCATTTGAAAGGCATTGCAGAACTTTACTTTCTTCAATTAAGTAAATGAGCAAGTAGCATTACCCTTCACACAAAATTAGAGGAATAACGTTGTGTTAATATATAATTTTGTTCGAAACATATTAAGGCTTTTGGACATTTTCTCCTTTACAGCGCCCAAAAAGCCAGGTCTTAATAAAAACCGATTTTAATTGAGAATCTAGTACCTATATTTAGGTAGCTAGCTTTTAGGTAGTACCAAAAAGCTATATTAAGGGCGAGCCCTGTAATTTTCCAGTGGAATAAAACAGGAAATTATTTTACCATTATTGCTGAAATTTCCGTGTCTGCTAGAGCCAAGGGCAAACGAGATGGTGAAAATTTCATTACTTTAAGCCACTTAGGCAAGACCTTCAGAATTTCCACAGGCTCAATCATTAAGGGCAGCTTATTACTCTTGGTTTAGCCAGGTGCTGCTAATTTAGCAGAAGTTCAATTTAGGATTTGGGAGATTTCTACGTTTCCATTACTGAAATTTTTGTATCTTTGAAAATTGTTGAAGTAAATAACAACTGTGTTGTAAGATGACTGATCGGTGAAATCATAGCAATCTTTTACGCTGCAGATGGAAAGACAAAATATCTCACATTACAAAAGACCAACATAACCACCGACCTAAAATCTAAAGATATTTCCACACTTTGAAATGTTTTGCTGACAATCCAGAAACAATAACTCTAATGAACCTACCTATTCAACAAACCACACTTAATTCTGAACTGAATACTGCTGCTATTACAATTCTCAAAGTAAATACAACGAACATTCCTTACACAAACACTAAGGCCGTGAGCGCTAATGATGAATTATTGAATCACCAAACATTCGTTGAAGATAATCAGCAAAACCTCGGATCGAACAATAAATTACTCAAACACGAAATCGGAACCAGTAATTAACTGTAAACTGTAAACTCGACAAAATTGTTTAATTCTGTTTAACTTTCGTACAGTCGGTCCAAAGATGTATTATGAATAGACTCAGCATTCTAAAATACGAAGACCAATCATCATTGCAATATAAAATGACTTTTTAAAGATAGCAAGACTTTCCTTCTTTCGTAAGTGTAGGATCTTAGATTTAGCTATAGCTATAGGTATAGGTCTGATAGCACCGCAAGTGTTGTCGAAATTTTGATTCTGGCGTAATAGGCATAATTTAAGAACTTTTGGAAAATATTATTCATGTCATTTTCATTTACTTGTTGAACAAATCGATCTAATAGGTAAAGAAAGCCGTTTCTACAGTTAACATGTCTATGGTTGGACTTAACGAGCTAAGTACACAGGTTCGGGACAACAAATTATAAAGTAAAGCAGGTTCTGCGATGGAACGAGTTGGTAAAGAGGCGATTTAGAAAGTAGATTAAAATTTATTAAAAAGATTACGTAGAAATTGCATGCCTCCATGTCATAACTTCGCAAACAGCTTAGAAAGTACATGCTACACGATATTGAACGAAACTTTCAAAGACTTTTGCAAGTTTTTGTCTACTTCTTGGAAGACCGAGGTGACCAGTGACTCGACTAACCTTGTTTCCAAATTTTTATATCATCTACTTATCCTTTTCATGCAACCATTCGAATTAGGTTAAAAGAGCATGTCTCCATACAGGAGTCATATATGAAATCGGGACGTATTCAATGTTACTGATACATTGAACATCCTGAATGATAAAATTAGTAATATAATGTCCTTTAAGATCATGAGTAGTAATATACTGTTTTTAGTGGAGATGATTGATTTGAGCCCAGCAAGGAAATTAACAAAGTTGTACGCATTACGTAATGTAGGTAAGTATTGATTAAAAATGGTAAATATTATTGTAATTAAAGAAAAGTTTTTGATCCATCTTAGAGAACCAGACATGCAATTCAAAGAACAACAAATCTAAGAGGAATCATAACACTGGTATCAAACAGATCACGGTCGTATAAAGTTGAACTGTGTGTACAGAAGTCGCAGAACGACGGAAGCTGCTTATCTCTGGTAAAACAATGTGCCTGCGGCTACTTGGCGTCTAAGCTCAAGAGCTTACTAAGAAAGAGGGCGTGCAATATGACCAACAAGCTGATGTATTAAAAAACAAAATCCCGACTGCGGTAATTTCAAAGTTGTATTTTGTTATAAAATCCGCCATCTTGAATTTATGAATTTTTAATATAGCTAGTGTTACTCTCGCTACTGAGACGAATCTAACGACACCTTATATGTCAAAATCCAAATATCCGTTTGGGCTGTAGCCCGTGAAAAAGAATTTTCTTGTCCACATACATACATACGAGTACATACTCTCGAAAAACATACCTAACCCTCCTTCTGAGGCAGTCGGATAAAACAAGAAATCTTGTATTGCCTATTATCATTGTGACTGGTAGGTACATAATTGATGGAAAATGTTAATATCTTAAGGTTTAACGGAAGTACAATATTGGTGAAGTAATTATTGCAAGATGAAACTTGTTAGAAATATTCTAAACCAGCCTATGCAATTGAGAAACTTCTTCTAAGGAAATTCGATCGTAAATTTTCGTATTTCCTTAAAGTCTGGCATTCAGTTTAAAAGGGCTCGTTGAACCCTTGAAATAATTATCAGGTCTTTTATTCAATAATTTACTCTGGACATAGGTAGGCACAGCAACGGGAAACAAAGTAGGCTACAAAAAAAATGACCAATTTTATTGGTAATAATAATAATAATAAAATTGTATTTACTTAGACAACAAAGATCCATTTGGTTAGTACAGTGGGAACACTTAAAAAATATGTTAGTTGGTACTTATTACAATTAAAAACAAAAACATTCAACTTTAAAACGAACACACAATCAAAACACAAAGAAAAGGAAACCAGAAAGAGAGTCATGTATGATTTTGGCCTCTCACCTGCCTCACCAATGTACTGTGCCAATGCTCAAGCATTGGTGAGTCAGGAAAGGTTGCCAGCGTTTTTAGAATGTTGTTGTCGCTGCCACGCTACCTAGCAAGCACAGACGATGTTCTTTTGCGTATAATGGCAAAGAAATCGTCTGTTCTTGCCTCCGCGAACATAAGGTGCGTTGGGGTAACATCGGACGGATTTTTGACTAGTTAGAAGAGTCTTCCAAAAACTTGAATTACTCGACATCTATAACCGCGTAATCAATGAAATAAAGAGTAAACAAATGACAATAAAACGGAGCTTAACTTTATATATAGCTTTTGTTTTTAAACTCAAACGTTTGTGTTTTGCACGTGCGTAAAGTCAAGTTATACTTTTTTGAGACCATGATGACAATTTACTTGTCAAGGGGTAAGTTCGGATATACTTTTAAAACCACTTCTAGTGCACGGAGAATAAAGTCTATAACAGGAATATATGCGATCTTTTCCCTTCTAACACGTATGGCAATAAAATATCTGATTATTTAGGAGGCATAGATGTTCCAAATGATTATTCATTTTTTTTATTATAGGCATCCGGTCTTACCCCACAGGCAAAAATTTTGAAATTCTGTGCTTCTCAAACTATTTTATGTCGTGTCGGGGAAGATCGGATGGATTTTTCTTTGTGGGAAACGTTGTAACAGGCACGAGGGTCTACTAAACTGAAAGAACCATGAAGACTTACTGGAGAAGGCGAAGACCACATTGCAAACAATATAAATAAATACGAAACAAACACAGTTACTAAAGCAGATTGGATTAAGGGTACTGGTGGACGACGGCGCAGCGGCTACAGCAGAGTGGAGGGGGTAGTAGTGGACGTCGGCGCAGCGGCTACAGCAGAGTGGAGGGGGTACTATAGTCCGTCAGGTTCGTGCGCGACCTTCCTGCGGGGTACAGACGGTTGGGGGGCGAGTAAGCACGTCATTTTAATATGACGTGCGGCGCGGATGCGCGCGTTTCCCTTCCCCGCTACACCTCCCGCTACCCGCTGACACCTCCCCTCCCAACGTCTGTCACCCCTAGGGAGGGTCGCGCACGAACTTGCAGGACTATAGTGGACGTCGGCGCAGCGGCTACAGCAGAGTGGAGGGGGTACTAGTGGACGTCGGCGCAGCGGCTACAGCAGAGTGGAGGGGGTACTAGTGGACGTCGGCGCAGCGGCTACAGCAGAGTGGAGGGGTACTAGTGGACGTCGGCGCAGCGGCTACAGCCGAGTGGAGGGGTACTAGTGGACGACGGCGCAGCGGCTACAGCAGAGTGGAGGGGTACTAGTGGACGTCGGCGCAGCGGCTACAGCAGAGTGGAGGGGTACTAGTGGACGTCGGCGCAGCGGCTACAGCAGAGTGGAGGGTACTAGTGGACGTCGGCGCAGCGGCTACAGCAGAGTGGAGGGGTACTAGTGGACGTCGGCGCAGCGGCTACAGCAGAGTGGAGGGGTACTAGTGGACGTCGGCGCAGCGGCTACAGCAGAGTGGAGGGGTACTAGTGGACGTCGGCGCAGCGGCTACAGCCGAGTGGAGGGGTACTAGTGGACGTCGGCGCAGCGGCTACAGCAGAGTGGAGGGGTACTAGTGGACGTCGGCGCAGCGGCTACAGCAGAGTGGAGGGGTACTAGTGGACGTCGGCGCAGCGGCTACAGCAGAGTGGAGGGTACTAGTGGACGTCGGCGCAGCGGCTACAGCAGAGTGGAGGGGTACTAGTGGACGTCGGCGCAGCGGCTACAGCAGAGTGGAGGGTACTAGTGGACGACGGCGCAGCGGCTACAGCAGAGTGGAGGGGGTACTAGTGGACGTCGGCGCAGCGGCTACAGCAGAGTGGAGGGGGTACTAGTGGACGACGGCGCAGCGGCTACAGCAGAGTGGAGGGGGTACTAGTGGACGTCGGCGCAGCGGCTACAGCAGAGTGGAGGGGGTACTAGTGGACGTCGGCGCAGCGGCTACAGCAGAGTGGAGGGGGTACTAGTGGACGACGGCGCAGCGGCTACAGCAGAGTGGAGGGGGTACACTCCTAACTGGGCTATTATCCTCCTTCTTTTTCTAACGGAGCTGTACAAAGTAGCTATTTTAACTAAATTTAGAACCAACATTTATTAAAAAAATAAGAAATAATTTTGACGCGTAAAAGTTTGACAACCACTTCCATTTTTGTTACAGGGTAAGATCGGATAATTTTATCCGATCTTTACTCATCAAGGGGGAACACCGGATCTCAGCAAATAGCAAACCCAGGGCAATTTTAATAATAGTAATATGTTTACCACAATAAAAAACCTGGAATAAGTGTTTAAAATAAACGAATAAAGCTATATTTAAGCCAAAAAACGCAATTAAAAATTTTAGGGAAAGATCGGATGGACGAAAAATTATGGAAATTTACCTTGGATTTGTTTTTGGCGCGTTACACACATATTTTACGTCAGATTGACAAGCAAAAACTGACAATCGGTGAACAATAAAATGGCGTCATGCACAATGTTACCAGATTTAAAAAATATTGCTTAATTCGCCGAAAATTCAACTCGTACGATCTTACACCTCGTCCGAACTTACCCCAACGCGCCTTACCAGATGCGCTGCAGTAGCGTGAAAGCCCCAGCAACATTCTAAATCCGTTATTATATTGGATTCGAAGGGAGTAAGAGAGGAAGGTTCCCTATAATGCCTTTTTACTTTCCTATATGAAACTTTTTTCTAATTAAAAAGTGCGTCCTCTGACGTAGCCAGCTCTATGACCACGTTAGCAAGTAGCAACTGTCGCAAGATGGTGCTGATAGTGGATCTAGTACACAGGCTTAGCAGGGAGATGTAGACAATGCTTCGAGATATAATATCTGACAGCTGTAGAAGCTATGGCCGTCTATAGGGCTTAAATTGGGTACTCCGTTATCCGCTAATAAGCTTTGTCCCTTAAGAAAAATATTCTACTTCAGCCTGAAAATCCTTAATATGTGTCATTTGGGTCTTTAAACTATTCTACTCGGAGAATAACAAAATACACTTGTGCTAACTAAAAGTATTCACCAGGTTCAGGTTAGGAATTGTACAGGTTTAATAGGCTTGTTTTCGCAAATGTTCTCAAATAACTAAATACTTACTTATTCGTCATAGGTAATGAAACTATTTATTGATGATTTCTAACATGAAGTATCACCTTCTATAACTTTGACACGTGTTGTAAAGACATAGGATCCTACATTCCTACATTCTTAAGGAAATTGAAACCGACTTGTTACGCTGAAGATGAGCTAAGCTTGTTTACGACTGGTTCTGTAAATAAAAGCAGAGCTTTATGCATTTTTAATGACTATCGGATTACATTAGCTAGCACCATTCAGGTTACCTAATACCTTCCAGTAAGTAATTGAGCGTTTTAACGACGCTTTATGAGAAACTAGCTGCCCGTCAGCGGTTTCACCCGCTGCAACCTATTATTCCGCGGGAAAAAAGCATTATTCGCCAAGAGATGTCGCTGTTAGTTTTCAGCGAAAACGTTTAAAACGCGAATCGGCTCAGTCACGCCACCTATTTCAAAAATATTGGAAAATGCGTGATCCCGTGGGAATGAGATATTTTTCCGTGGTAAAAAGTATCCTATGTGTTATTCCAGATGCCCTTTTATATTTCTGCAAAGTTTCATGTCAATCTAATCAGCCGTTTTTGCGTGATGTCGTAACAAACACACACACAAACATCCGCCTTTATAATATTAGTAGGATTGCGGGGATAGCTTTGGTGGACTCTTTCTGCTAGAAGCATTTTTTTATTAAATTTAATCCAAAGTTCAAACAGCTAGTAAAATGGTCCTAAGGAATATACTCTACCAATTTGAAGTCAGTCACCAGATGTGTCCAGGTAAAATTAAAGTACATATTTTATATCGGTATCTAAATTATTAAGTTTTTTAAGTATTTTTTGTAAGAAGCGACAAATTGATGTACCTACGTACCAACCAACAAAAATATTGAGAAACCAAAGAGGTACGGAGTATTTCTCCGGACCATGCAAATTCTCGTGATTTCTCTGGCGAATTTGAATTTTGATTTAATTGAAATAATACCAATGGATATTGAAAATATATCTCAAAAGATAAAAAATGATACCTTTGGCCCTCGTTTCTCACTTATAGTTCCAGAGAAAAACAAGTTTAAAAAAAATCTCGCCAGAGAAATCAATCAAATAGGACAGAGAAATCAAACTCGTAACTTTAATTTCGTTATTTGTATCATTTACTAATGTCAGTCATTATTTATAGTGGCTGTTGTCTGCTCGCAGGCTTGCCACAGACCTAGCCACCGGGCAGGCTAGCGTGGCTGTTGTCTGCTCGCAGGCTCGCCACAAACCTAGCCACTGGGCAGGCTAGCGTGGCTGTTGCCTGCTAGAAGCGCTGCGAGTAGAAGCGGCTACAGACCTAGCCACCTA
This sequence comes from Phthorimaea operculella, assembly GCA_024500475.1. NCBI lineage: Eukaryota > Metazoa > Arthropoda > Insecta > Lepidoptera > Gelechiidae > Phthorimaea > Phthorimaea operculella. The sequence goes on along the minus strand of JANFCV010000018.1, from coordinate 685,842 downwards.
GCAGGCTAGCGTGGCTGTTGTCTGCTCGCAGCGCTGTAAGCATAAGCGGCCACAGACCTAGCCACCGGGCAGGCTAGGGTGGATGTTGTCTGTTCGCAGCGCTGTGAGCAGAAGCGGCAACAGACCTAGCCACCGTGCAGGCTAGCGTGGTTGCTGTCTGCTCGCAGCGCTGCGTGTAGAAGAGGCCACAGATCTAGCAACCTAGCAGGCTAGCGTGGCTGTTGTCTGCTCGTAGCGCTGTGAGTAGAAGCGGCCACAGACCTAGCCACCGGGCAAGCTAGCGTGGCTGTTGTCTGTTCGCAGGCCCGCCACAGACCTAGCCACCGGGCAGGCTAGCGTTGCTGATGTCTGCTAGCAGCGCTGTGAGCAGATGCGGCAACAGACCTAACCGCTGAGCAGGCTAGCGTGGCTGTTTTTTGCTCGCAGCGCTGTGAGCAGAAGCGGCAACAGATCTAGCCACCGGGCAGGCCAGCGTGGCTGTTGTCCGCTCGCAGCGCTGTGAGCAGAAGCGGCAACAGACCTAGCCACCGTGCAGGCTAGCGTGGCTACTGTCTGCTCGCAGCACTGCGTGTAGAAGAGGCCACAGATCTAGCAACCTAGCAGGCTAGCGTGGCTGTTGTCTGCTCGTAGCGCTAAGAGCAGAAGCGGCCACAGACCTAGCCGTCGGGAAGGCTAGCGTGGCTGTTGTATGCTCGCAGGCTCGACACAGAACACAATTGTACAACTACACCACATGTGGTAATTTTGTTGAATAAATTGAATTTAATTGACCTAGCCACTGGGCAGGATAGCGTGGCTATTGTCTGCTCGCAGGCTCGTCACAGACCTGATTGATTTTTCGGGCCATTTTTTTGATTTCTCTGGCATTTTCGCCAGATAAATCAATGCCAGAGAAAGCAAAAAGTAGTGATTATTTAGAATAACTCTTAAACCGTAAAAGCGAATATAATCGTAATTACACAACCAGTTTACCACCCAAAAAGCTACGTTTCTTTAACAAAATCACAACATTATGACTGATCAATTAATTATTAACTTTACCAGAGAAGTCAAATGTATAGGTGTACCAAAGCCAGAAAAACACTTGATTACCTCGATGAATCCAAAATATAACAGCGAGTCACGAGTGCACACACCTCCGCTGCTGCGGCGTTACCGACTCTTTTGAGCGGCCGGGATGCCGACAGCGTACCTACAAAGACTAGTGATGTGTGCGATGTTTTTTACGCGCCAGAGAATCCCGGGATTTTACGCGGACAGAGACATTTTATTCTGTAACTCGCTAAACTGTTATAAGTATGATTAAATATTAATTGTAGTGAAACTAGAACATATAAAAGGTCTGTGAACATCGTCACAAATTCTTATCATAAATAGTTATCGAAATATAAACCCACGAATGTAGCAAGTCAGCTTTCGGACACGCCAGAGAACGTCAATTTGGGGGGCATATATATTTTTTATAAAAAAAGCGTAATATCCCTATAATTTTTTATTGCTTCTCCAATCGCAGTAATAGCCGTACTAACCATATAAAAAATACTGTTCCTCTATAATAGCAAGAAGTGCAAATTTTAGGCCAAGACAGTGATTTCTCTGGTGCTGAAGAAAGACCCTACGGTATACCTATTTTACCTGAGATATGGAATGTGGTTTAGGTTACTATTCGCTTGTAAATAGCTTATCTTTTACATAACACTTCCTATCAAATAAAAAATCGATATCAATTTCCGCGATGATACTGTCATTTTGATAGGTAGATAAACTTTTAAAGCTAAGCTCTGTGCAAACAGTATTTTGTTAGAGCTGTTGACATTTAACTATTCTGCAAACTTTAACTAATTCTTATTCTAAAATGCCATTTCAAATGTACCTGCATACCTGCAATCGTCAATACTGGATGATTGTAAATTAATGATACCTATTGCGAATATTTTCGTACAATCAAATAAAGAATTTACGTAACCGCATTGGTTCTATAATGTACCAACCTATGAAAAAAATATAATTAGTTTATTAAGCAATGCTTCATATAAAATAGATACTGTGCCCATTATCAAAAAAAGCAGTATTCGATATAGGTACCTACCTGTTCATAAATATTCATTATTCTACTTGTATTCGTGTTGATTCAATTATTAATTCTAAGGTCAAATCAAAGGGCTTTGTCTATGAAGGTACTATTTTCTATGCTCCTCTATTTCGACGCAGTTGTTGAAGGCTGTATATCAATACATAAAAGGTCATTTGTATCATGAAACAGATTTATATCTAGTGATTAACTATTCAGCAAGGATATCGTTAACTTTACACTAATAAGCTATAATTATAGGTTTCTTTTCATGCTTAATTTAAACTTCATAATGTCTGATTTTTTGTCCAAGATTTCGGAGAAGTCTAGCTAAAGAAGGAAACTGTTACTTATACAGAATTTTACAAAGTCTAGCAAAAAATATGTAAAGAATTACACGCTGTCGGTGCCTTTATTAAAGAACCAACAAATTGTTCGAAAGTGTCGATGACCGCTCCTCATTGTAAAGTTTAAAAGCTTCATTATGGTAGATTTTTAGATGTGATAAAGATAACTGTAGATATTACCACGGTTACCTATCAATTATCTGAAGCACCGAACTGAGCAGGGTCAGACAATTTTAAAAAGAATAATGGTGCTAGAACTGAACTCGTTAAAACAAAGTGTAATGGTCCTAAAGGCGCAACAACTGATGATTACTAAACTGTAGTCAGCCTATTAGTTCGGCCAAAACAAATCTTCATACAAAAGCAACAAAACGTAACATTGTAAAAGCCTTTTCTTCTCTAATCTCGGAAACTATCTTCGACACGTGACAAAACACAGTAATGGGGAACGACATTAGCCTATTTTTTGAAGACGCTACACTTTTTATCAGATACGAGAGTCTCCCATCACAAATGCTGGAGAAAAATAAAACGACAAGACTGTCGGAAAAAACTCAGTAACAACCAAGATGCCGATAATGCCGTGACCGATTTTCATATCAACGGCGTTCACTAGCAAAAGCTCATAAATCTCCAGTATCGAAGAATGGAAGTTACACTCGTTGTAAACAAAAAGCAAGATAAGAATGCTTTTGTCCAATGATAATAAGGAAAGTGATGCAACTCTATGCGACTGATTTAATGACTATGTCATGCCGGAATGCCGATTGTCTCGACGTGCTTAATTAAGTTCAAGTTTTGTAGAAATAAATTATAAGTTTGATAAAGTTAATGATGTTTCGAAACACAAAAACACCCGTGTCTAATATTTGTAGTCATGATATCGAAAACTAATTTAAAACTTCAACTTACAACATTAAATTCAAATCCAAAAGTCATAGGCTGCACTTAAAAAGTAAAAAGCAATCCACTGCTTAGTCAATCCGCAAAACAGTCGTCACATCACTTTATGTACAAATCGGAAACAATTTTCACTCCACGTATGTAAATGACACCAACGAAAACCGTTTTCCACAAATACGCGATTTACGTACGCGGTAGACGGTAGAGGCGATGCGGAGGAGCTTTACTCACGTCCGAGCCTCGCCGACGCCGCGGTATGACTGGCGACTGCTACAAACAAGAGGGGAAACCGGGAAGCGGGGAAGGGACCCAGGGGCGAGGGGGGTACCTCTCCAACCGAGGAGATAACTTTTGATCTTTTTGGAGCCATAGAAGATTTTAATGATGCAGTCACTGCAGTCACATCTGGTAGAACTGAAAAAGCGCGCCTCACAGTTTCTAAGTGTTAATGCATGTCAAGGGCTTAGCCGAAACGATGTGTTAGAAAAAGTTTAAACCAAAGTTGCGGGTGACATTCCCCAAAATAGCCCCACCAATAAACACGAAGACAGACAGTCGGATTGATTGGTAATAAAAATAAAAATACATTTAAGTATGTTGGGAGAAAAGAGGATCCGAAGATTAGAATCTTGCCAGACGTCGTGAAATTGGAAATACGAGCTGCCCGCCCGTGGAATATTGCATTTTATATTCTTCCGTATTATTTTCACATCATCCAAGACGTCTTGGGGCAGACAATATTGCGCAAGGCGGTTTTTGTCCCGCACATGTCAGGGGTTGTACAAAAGACCGGAGCAGGTACAAAGACGAACCCCGGTTCAAGTTACAACGGACTCTCATAGATTAATGACGGGAACATTGTGGAGTTAAGAACCCAAAAATTTACAACTGCATTGTGTTCGTAACCGAACAAAGGAGCACAATAGATAGGATCGGCTCCTGTTATTACCTTATCGTTTATCGGGCTTTGATTTCTCTCACTTTTGAAGTAATACGAGTGAAATTATTATCAATGGGAATCTCTTATGGCGTGAAACCATGATCTGTAAGGCACAGATGTTTGGGAGGCGTACCGTTAACTGGAGTACAAATAATTCATATTGTTAATTTGAAGTATTCTCAGGATTTTTTCTATTGCATCTTTGAAGAATTTGCCGTAAAATATTCTCTTATGAAAATCTTTTGAGCACTCGAGCATACATTGAAAGAAGCGTATGAATGCAAGTACATACGTGGGTACATACATTTCACTTTCCGATTGTACAAAAATGTGCTCTAATACAATACAAATACTAATATAAAGGTTTATCTAGTGAATAAAGTGCTAAGGGAACTAGGTTAAAACGCCGCATCATTATTTGTTTAGACCTTCACCTGTTCACTTAAACCCAAAGAAACATCCATCACACCGCCTTAGACATAAATCACGAAGCACTTGCATGCAACAAAAACAGTAGTGCAGTGTATTTTACTTGAAATAAAGACTGTTCCACACTTACAAGTCACCGGCAGTAATGAGTAATGGACGTTCGTTCATTTCTCAACGACACCCAGGAGTTTACCCGTCATCTGTCATCGCCGACGGCTCGTCTCGCATCGCGTCGCTCTTAAAATCCTCGTCTACGAGCAAGTGTGAAACGTCTTTAAGACAAACGATGTGTTCGACAGGTTTCTGAATGAGATCGCTTGTAAAAGTGATGTTTGTTTCTGTCTTAGAAAAGAACTCTTTACTTGACGTTCTGATTCTGTTCAGGGCTTTCGATTTATTTGTTTAAATGTCTCTATGTTGTCTTCTTGGACTTAAAAGCTCCTTAGAAACTTTGTTTTTCTATAAAACTGTAATTGCCTGTCTGAATATAAATATATAAGATATAAATGCGCAAGAGCGTACATATTTTCATAGTAATAAGTACATATCTTATCAATTGCGCTGGTTTCATTCAAGCTTAATGGAAATATCCATGATTCAGTCCTGAACTTGCTTGAACCTGCTCTAACAGGGCAAAGATAAGCACTTCAAAGCAAAATATGATTAATTCATCATTATGCTTAATAACTAATTATTATTTATCATTTTCGTCAGACATAAACACGGGGTTATCTCTTTACTGCCGAAAGTAATTAAAAAGTTAGCTGCAAGTGTATTTGGGTCAAACAAGTGTAATAAATACAAACTTTGTTATTTTCATTGTCTCTTCCAATATCAAATTAATACACAGACTGTTTTTTGTGGTTATGAAACGGCTTTCTTTTTAAGGGTCGATATTTTTTACAAATTTATATAAGAAAGTCTTTTGATTTTAAGATAAGGTCTTACGTCACAAAACTCATCTTCTTTTATGAAATCTGCAGTAGTTAATAATACAAGTTTTTTCTGTGGCTTCTGGGCTTTCAGCTTTACTACTCCGCCCCAACTGCATACCATATGCGAGCACACGGTCACCCGTCCAAGATTGCGATCTACATATAAGGCAACGGAATCAGCTTCACAGATTTTTTCCACGTCTTCAGATAAGCAAAATTTACTTTATAAATCACCAACCTCATTCCTGTTTCAATAACGTTTAAATGAAGTAGTTAATTTTAAATAATGTTAATGGGCGAAATTTTTCGGTAGCGTTATTAATTTCCGGTGTCGGTGGTGAGAAATTATGTAAAATTATTTTACTTTCAACGAAATAAATTTTAATATCCAAATTATGCGAAACGAAAATTTGGTAACTATCCAGCAACATAAGTAGGAACTTTAAGGGAACAAGAAGGATTGTATCTATCGTAAAGTTTCTTTCATCATCTATCAATTTTATCTCCCGAAGAAGGTTTTTCGCCGCCATCTCCGCATTTTTCACTTCGCAATTTTCACTTCTCGTACTTTTTTAATATTCTAAACGTTCTTTGCGAAGTAAATTAGAAGTCTTGATTGCTTCCCTTGTTTTGCTAATTAAGCTGTACCGCGGAAGGGTCAGACCGCAGTGGATAGCTTCCACCATTCCATCCCATAGGGCGTCATTGTGTTTGTATTCATCATTCGTCTCTGTCACAGTAAGAATGAAAGAGCCTTTAGTTTCCTAAAGCAGTAGGTAAGTTTTCTCAGCCATGTTAGTAAAAAAATTACAAACTTCGCCTGTTTGGTAGACAAATGCGCGACTGTTTTGCAGTCTTGCTTTTATGACAGGTGTTACATGTGGAAAGGTGATCGTAATGTGTAAGCAGTCATGCTTATGCTCTAAGAAAACTATTAAGCAGATTATATAAAGGTGTATAATTTTAAATGACTTAATAATATGTTTTTCGTATAGCCAACTACTAATCCAATCTGATAGGACTTGTTTTAAAAATGTTTCCAATCTATAATTTTATAAAGTGCGGCGTTCAGAATCACAGTCTTTAACAAGTAATATAAATAGGGTTACAGAAATCAAGACAGTCATGTTTCAGTCGATTATGAATTCGTTATACTGCTTTTCTTCTACTATATTATCTGTGTTGCTGTCCAACCGTAAACCCATGCAGTTTCTTTGTTAACACCATTTGCATTTAAACTGAATCGGCTTTTGGAATTAGTCTTGTGTTTTGTCTTACATACTAACTGTTCAATTAAATGTGAATGTTCCAATGTACCTAATACGGGCAATACGCTCTGTCTGTTAAATGAATCTTCTTTTACTTCAATTCCTCAGGTAGACTTAACATAATGAATAATCAAAGATTAAGTCCCATTTACCTAGTCCTTAGTGCAGTAAGGTAATTAAATATTTGCAGGAACTGGCAAGAACCATTTAAAATTCAAGTAAAAACTTTTGAGTCAAAACTTTTCACAGAAAATAGTGCAAATATCTTTAGGTTTCATTATAATGATATTTTAAGGTTTCATTATAAGGTTTCATTATAATTATAATTACGTATATCTTTTACATACAATGAAAATCTTGCTATAGTTTCGCAATAAACCTTGACCACAAAACATTCTGCACTCTTCCCTCTATCCATGAATAGTTGAATGGTGGTTCCTTATTTAGGGTGTATCTTATTTGTATGCCACGTCCGTCTGAGGGCTCTTGGATGTGAAATGGTGTATTTTCTATTCTTATCAAACGCTGGACATGGAGTGCTAAACTTTTGTGTCCAGTTGTAAATTTCAATCATTCATGAAAAGCTCTGTATTGTTTATTTGAGACTTGTATTCGTTAAAAATTCAATGTGCAACTGCATTTTAAGTAACTAACGTAAACAAAGCAAGACATTCTTCATTTTTATATTTGGATAGGATATGGCATTGTATTTTGGGGCAATTTAGCAATTTTCTTGCTTGTTTATTTATAAGTTTAGCTACACAGGTACAGTAAAAAAATATGTGGAACGTTACACAAAAATTATAGAGAATTCAATGGAAAATACATATTTTTTCTACTTTTAATATGCATGAAAACTGGAATATTTGTAAATATTTTTATGAAAGGTTGATATCCGTAGAATCAAAGCGATTGAATAAAAAATAATACTCCAGAACTTTGCGGGACACAGAACCGCTTCCGAGTATTCCTGCAAGTAGGTACTTACCACTTCGAAGTATCCCAGTAAGTACTATACGATAGTATTTGGTATTCCCAGCCCGTACGGAGCAGAGACTGCCCGTGAGGCGATGCACTTTCTTATTCTTATCGGAGTTCCGACTCTATCCTAATACTATCCTATGCAGTGAGGGGTGCCAGGCCAGGTTTCTTTGAATGCGTATTATACCTTAGTTTTCTCTTCACCTTCAAAATTACGGATGCTGACTTTGAATTGAAATAGTTAACCAAAACAATAAATATATATTAAATTATTCCTCTATAAATAATATAATATATTATCTACTTAACTATAATAGTTATAAAATTTCTTAACTTCCCTTGCAACAGGTGAAAAACATAAAATCATTCACGTTCTTCCATTAACTGATTTGGAATTAACTATACCTACACACTTCGCAAATTTTATAGCAAACATAAAGAAATGAACATTAAAACTATTACGCGCCATGTACTTGACCGAAGATGTGGCAAATACAATTGCAATCTTTATTGCTCAGTATTCATGCTGTTTGCAATTTGCACCTACGTTTAGTACTATACTTACGTACCTAACTAGGTACATGTATTTTAAATAAGCGAGCGCTTCTAGCTTTTATAAACTTTTATTTTTTATCACAGAAGTATTTCTGCATTTATTTCAATTTGTAATATAAAAACCCAAATTCAAAACTTATTTAAAACTTTTTTGAGCTGTGCAAAAGTTTTGATATTGAGTGATGATTTAGAAGGATCAAAAATAAAACAATATACTGCCCAACACAAATGAGGAGACCGTTCTCGATACAAAACAAACATAAAACTGTCCTCAGTCATTACCACCTACACACTAAACTTCCACAACAAAACCTAAAACCACGTAACTCCAGACGTTTTCAGTAATAACTCTAACAACATTGCAACTTTGAAATTATCTGAGCTGTTGACTCCGCCGGCGGCTAGTCTAGTCCATCGCTCATCAGGGACGTGACTTTAGGAATAAAAATCATTTTTCAATAATCGATTATCTCTAGCCCGCTATTTTTATGAAAATATAAAATTATATTATGTAAAGAATACATCCATTTTGAAAAAAAATCATTATGGAGGTATGTATTTCAATAAATTTTCCGAAATGATATTTTTTATTATATATTTTTTGACGGAGGTGAAATAACAAAATATGACAATGGACTTACTTGATTTGATGCTACGCAATACTCAAAATAATTCTTTAGTGCAAAATAGCTAACGCTTAAAATCTAATAATTGTACTCAGAATTTGAAAATTCGATTTTAAATTAATGGATAAATTAAAATTGCATAATTGATTTCAAAAAATTGATCTCGTTTTATAAAAATCGATATTTAGCAAATCAAACATTATGGGCCTTACCACAAAAAAGATAGACCAGCGTTCAACGCGTGTTTAGTTTTGTATGAAGTTTTATTTTAAACACGCGTTCGACTCGCGTCTAACTTTTTTGTGGTAAGGCCCTATCATTTTAATAATCGATTACTTTTCACATCCCTATCGCTCATACAACTCGTAGAACTCAAACAGAGGAAATTAATCCGAGTTTACTTCGTTAACTACCAGGCTGTTTGTTTTTCAATCTTTGTTCATTTTGTGATCGGATTTTGGTTGGTCTTTGGCCCCAGGGCGGATCGGGTTGCTGTCTCCTAATTTTGCTATATCATCGGGCCGAGTTAGTTGAACAATTTGGTTTACGAAGAACAATATTTACATACCTACTCTTATTTTAGTAGCTCAAAACTGGTAAGCAATTTTATTGATAGCGTGAATTGCTAAACAAGAACTAAAAAATATTACCAGAATTTTTCGTAATTGTCCTAGAATGTGTAATTGTCCTAGAAATTTGGATCACACGTCGGTCCAGCACACGGCACTGATGGACGCCACTTCTGGATTGCTGGACTGGTTGTATAAAAATAAATTGACAGTCGACCTCACTACTCTTCACTATCATGATAGTGATGCAGACGACAAGTCTTGAAAAACGACACTTACTTAGGTCTGCTCGACCGGAAACGTGGGGACCAAAATCAATCGGGAGCTTTTGACCTTCACAATTGTGTAAATAAACATTGACCGACTTCTGATTTTGAATCAAGTACCGTTATATTTGACAAAACCTAGCGAAGGGACCTAATGTTCTACGTGACTCCAAAGATCGACGTTCAAAGCAGTCGAAAGATTCCATTAACATGGACGTTTTTGTGCGCGTTCTCACCTCGTCCTATTGTTGCAGAGAAATCGTTTGTAACTGTTATGTTTTCCTCGTGTTTTTCGTTTTTGTTGCGTGTTCGACAGCGACAAAGAAGCAGCTCTTCGAATTTCTAAAACGAATGAGTTGAAGCGCAAAAAAGATTGTATTCTGATGTTGTAAAAGCATCTGCTCCAAAACACAACAGTGAACTTGAATGTGGAACTGAACGCAACTACCTAACTAAGCTAAGACAACTAGGCATTGCTATCAGCAAAAGCAAAAAAGCTCGCAGATGCCAAGAAACGTATAATTACCCAACCGTATTGCGATCCCAAAAAGAACAGATCTCGAAAACGATCCTAGAGATAGTCTAAGAAACAATAGAGAATAATGTAGTGTGGAAGCCGAGAGGCGTGGTTGGAGGATGCAAATTGCAGGCGAGCCGCGGGCTCTAGACAAATGACGTCGTGAGGCGACCGCACCGGTAGCACACGAGGCCAAACCGCCTAAGGCTTTCGGGTTTATAAGGCTCCCGACAGGATTCCTGGCTCAGGTCATGAATAAGAGGGTTGTGCCCTTTAGGAAAGCAAAGAGTGGATATTGAAGCGTTGATTTATGGACCACGTATCGCTTAAAGATATACAGCTGTTCCTTTTGAAACTAATGATTTGTAATTACTACATATTTTGTACTGTACATTTTCATCAAATTGCTGCGTCACATCTCTTGTAGAAGTATACATTGTTTAAATATGACATCAAATATTTTCTGCGCGAGTTGTCATATTTTAAATTCTTAAAGCTGTACCAGAATTTCAAAAGTGAATATCTACACACGACTAACCATTCTAAAATGAAAAGCAGTGATGTTATCGACATCCATTTAAACAGCTAAATACAAAATATCTCAAACAAAATGATGATAATATAAAAGCTCTTCGAGTTTGTAAATTCAGGCTCCGACAAAGCTTATATAAAGCACAAAGAAGCTCGTACATTTTTGATGACACAATTAAACGGGTACATACTGAAACCGAGCATAATAAGATTTTCAGAGGATTTGTTCCCCTGAAATTACTTATGAGAGGTTTACATCAATTTTAAATTTCAGCTGCCTCAACTGGAAGATACGAGTACTATGTACTACGCACTCGCTTAAAATTCAGTAACGGAGGTGAAGATTGTTTGACATTTTTAATGACATTTATACGATCTACTATTTCACGGCCATTTAGGCGGGGATCACACTTAACGTTCATTGCTGCGTAATTTTAGCGCTGAGTACGAATTTCCACCTTATTCTCATGCAAATGCGGTTTATGCCAACGTTTCGACGGAATACGCAGCGCTATCTCTATCTCTATAAAACTATTTCATATAAATCGTGTTTTTTCATATTGTTATCTTAATGCATGCATTACGCAGCGCTAAAATAGCTTACATTCTTTCTTTACAGTACCAACAGTTGTATGTTTTGATTCGATACAAATAAATACAATAGTTTCCTACTTAGGGAGATATAGGTGAGAAGAAAAAGAAAACAACAGTTATAAATTATACAAGTTCAGTAAGAAACCGGACCAATGAACAAGACAATTAATCAGAAGGCGTCATAACGAGAAACAGAAAATAAAATAGTGAAAATATAATTAAGATGTAAATGGCTCCACTTGCAGGCTGATTGCAAAAACCGTGTAGTGAATTATATCGTAGAGGTATTTTATTCATTCTATTGGTAGAAAAAGATATGTGAGCCGAATAAAATGTTTTAGAATGCGTTTGTAGTATTTATTTTGCTTTATATCTGAGGAATTTCACAGTAGTTTTGTTGTATAGTTCCGATGCTTTAACTACTGAATATCGTGTACTCGAGAGTTGAAATTGTCAGCTTTGGTTGGCGCCAATACGTGCTGTTATGCAATCTGTATCAAAGATTTTAAATCTACTTACAATACCTTTATATTAAAGCTGTTATTTCTAGCATCCGAATCAAGTACAGTTACACTAGCTTCTGTACTTTATTGTACCTATGCAACTTTCAGTTTAAGACTTTCATTCCTCTGTCACCAATTTCACAGGCAAGTACATTTACCTGCATTATTTCAAAACTACATTACAATCTTGCGCTCATTCGCCCGCGCCTTTTATAATTCAAAGCGGGCGTATCGAAGCCGGCCGTTTTATTAGCTACAATAAAACTGAGCCCGTGCCAGTCGTTTTCTACAGAAACCTCTTATTTAGTCGGGATTCAGTCTCTATTTGTTTGAACCTGAACGGTTTATGCTCTACGTCCTCACCAGGACCAGTTTTATGGTCTAAGTTTAGAGGTGCACATTGGTCATACTGGAATTTGGTACCCACATATACAAGTTACTCTAGAGTACCCTAGTACCCAACCCACTGAGTTCGACCGAATTACCTGAATGAAAATAATATTCATGTAACATTAAAAAGCAAAAGTCTCGAATTTTCAACAAAGCTCTGTAAGTCAGCTTCGTAAATAAATTAATCGTATTTTTCGAAGGCAACCTTACTTGCACGCCACTGAAGCCTTTTGTGGTCATACCACAGCTAACCACAGGAGTATGTATTAAAAGACTTCTGAAAACGTTCACTTACGAGTACCTATGTTTTAGTTGCTCATCAAAAATGAAACCACATTATCTAAAACCACACCAGGATTATACCAACCCGTTTCTGCGATGACTTGTAACCGATCACACGAAATAAAAAAGGTAAATAATTGGACGGCTCTTTATACTCATAATGGCGCTAGATTTCAATCTCAGGACCATGTTTCATTTTTACTCGTCTTGTACTCGTAGTTCATTTTGCTTGGACATGACTCTGAGATTCCTTCTTGGGCGCATTCAAAATTTTATAGCTATTCGATATACAAACTGAAAAAGAACTTTATCAAGTAAGTTTTAGTAAGAAAAATAAATAAAAGCTTATTTTCATTCCACTAGTGCACTTCATTTATTTAATGCTGAAAATATTTTAACCGACTGAGCTTGGTGGACAGAATTAAAAAACCCTGTATTTAGTTCTGTAGGTACAAGTTTTGATTTATTTTACTTTTTCATATCATCACGGTTTACTTACTATGAGAGAAAGCAATTCGTTATCTGCACCAGGCCATCCACAGATTTCATTATCGGTTACTAGTTTACTACTCACATTACACGCAACTTTTCGTTCCACCCAACAATTTTCCAGCGTTCTTCCGCGCTGACCTCGCTTCAAATGACCGTATAAAATTCAATTACAAGGCTTTCTAATGATACGCTAATCACCACGGTGCAAGCTCTCACACTTCGCCCATTATCAATTATCGAGAATCGAAGTGGAAGCGATCGCGCCTTAATTGCAGCGGAATAGATCAAGGCTATGGAAAATGTTGCTTGATAAGTATAGTATAGCTTTCTGTGTGATAGCCGCTTAGAGTACCTAGGACCTCATTTCTACCCGGGTTTAAAAATCTTCTTCTTCTTCTTCAAGTGGGACACTAAGTCATCCAACGACCTGATAAACCCTCCTGTCAGAGTTTTGAACCGCCTATTACAAATAGCAGGCCTCTGACATGATTGGGTAACGACCACCACCGTCTAAGTAATCATTCAAAGCACGAGTACGTACAAGTAATTCTCAATCCTTCGAAGCACGGAACCATTTTGCTTTATAAAATTCAAAATTTCAAAATTCAATTATTTATTTCTTTGTAGGAATGTACAAGATTCTCTTAAAGAAAGTCATATTCTAATACAATCTTAAAAAAGAGAAAATTTCTAATGCAAAATTTTCTCTTTTTTATAACAATTTGAGTTCCTACTCTAAACGCGGCTCAGGCGGGATAAAAAAATAAAAATAAAGGCACTGCCTCGGGGCTGGCCAGGCTAACCACACAGCATGCAACTTTATGCCTCAATGAATGACAATTAAATGGAGTAACATTCTGTCAAAATTTTAAAAAGGAGTTACATTTGTATGGTTAGCCGGACCCCCTGGACAGGAAAACCGCCCAAAAACCTGCCCAGAAGTGCACCTATTCTAAAATCTACAATATTCTTAGGCCCTAAGCTACCCTAGCTAACTTAGAAAATAAATTAATAGAATAGCCAAAAACGGCTCACAAAATAAAAATAAAAATTACAGTAGATTATTCTAACTGTTTTGTCTTTAAAATATACTTTAAACATTTGAGCAATTAAATAACATAGCAAAAAAAAGATAAAATAGTAGATTTACAGTAAATGTAAAAAATACATGTCAAAAAAATAATAAAATTAAAGAATAATATGAAAATGTCTTTAACCACTATACATGTCAATTTACATATCATAAAAGTAAAGGTATATCTGTTACAGGCAAAACCCTTAACCAGTCAATAACGTTATTGACTGGAAAAACCAGTCAATTACGTTATTGCCTAAGGACCTCAGTCAAAACCCTTATTGACTGGTTTTATCTATTAAAAGCAGTCAATAACGATATTGACTGACGTGCCCAGTCAAAACCCTTAATAGGTACTTCTGCCCCGGTAGCAGCAACCTAGACTGGCTGGCTGACTGTCTCGATCGCCGGTTGTTATTCCTGAGGACATGCCCAAGTCGCAGACGGCTCTTCACTATCTAATGCTGACATTAGCGTATACGTGGCTTCACCTCTTAGATGTCATAGACCTCACGACGGTGGTTGTTAGGCTCCCGCCTAGTTCAATCGGCGAGCGAGGCTGTAGGCTTTCTTCTAGCTGCGACCATCTAACGGTCCTGATGGTGATCTCAGACCAGCCAGGCAGTCTAGGTTGCTACCACCGGGTCGGACGTGCCTATTAAGGATTTTGAAAAAAAATCTAACGGTCCTGATGGTTACTATGCAGTAACCATTGCGTTGCGGTGAGTTTATGTGCGATGCGGCGGGTAGCACTGCGTTGCGGTGAGTTTATGTGCAGTGCGGCGGAAATCAGTGCGGTGCGGAGAGTTTCGGTGCGCGATGCGGCGGGTAAGTATCACTGGGTTGCGGTGTGTTTATGTGCAATGCGGCGGAAAGCAGTTCGGTGCGGAGAGTTTCGGTGTGCAATGCGGCGGGTAGCACTGAATTGCGGTGAGTTTATGTGCTTTGCGGCGGAAAGCAGTGCGGTGCGGGAAGTATTGTTGTGTGTTGCGGCGGGTAGCGCTGAATTGCGGTGAGTTTATGTGCTTTGCGGCGGAAAACAGTGCGGTGCGGGAAGTGTTTTTGTGTGTTGCGGCGGGTAGCGCTGAATTGCGGTGAGTTTATGTGCTATGCGGCGAAAAGCAGTGCGGTGCGGAGAGTTTCGTTGTGCGATGCGGCGTGTTGCGCTGATTTGCGGTGAGTTTATGTGCTTTGCGGCGAAAAGCAGTGCGGTGCGGAAGTTTTGTTGTGTGTTGCGGCGGGTAGCGCTGAATTGCGGTGAGTTTATGTGCTTTGCGGCGGAAAGCAGTGCGGTGCGGGTAGTTTTGTTGTGTGATGCGGCGGGTAGCTCTGAATTGCGGTGAGTTTATGTGCTTTGCGGCGGAAAACAGTGCGGTGCGGAAAGTTCCGGTGTGCGCTGCGGCGAGTAGCACTGACTTGCGGTGAGATTATGTGCAATGCGGCGGGTAGCACGGCGTTGCGGTGAGTTTATGTGCTATGCGGCGAAAAGCAGTGCGGTGCGGAGAGTTTCGATGTGCGATGCGGCGAGTAGCACTGATTTGCGGTGAGATTATGAGCGATGCGTTGGGTAGCAGTGCAGTGCGGTTAGTTTAGATGCGATGCGGCGGGTAGCAGTACGGTGCGGTGAGCTACGGTGTGATGCGGCGAGTAGGAGTGGTTACTGCATAGTAACCGTCAGGATCGATATATATTTTTTTAAATAAGATCTCGCAGATCTCTCGCTCGAGGCTCGCATTTGTCTGCTATCTCACCAGCTGATAGAAGGAGTAATCCTAGTCAGCGACGCGATCCCGGAGGTGGAATGGGGATAATCAGGTCGTGGGACGATTGTGCACGCTCACTGAAATGCATCTTATAGAAGATAGAAAATGGAGGCAGTCAGAGTGAAAGTCTACTGTTTCGCTCGCCGGTGGCACTGAGCCCGAGTCCTCGAGTAACTACCGGGTGGTCTATGACTCCTGGGAGGGGAGGCCACGTATTTGCTGCCATCAACATAAGTGAAGAGCCGTCTACGACTTAGGCATGTCCTTATAGAATAACAACCGGCGAGCGAGACAGTAGACTTCCACACTGGCAGCGACCATCTAACGGTCCTGATGGTGATCTAAGACCAACCAGAACATACCTATTAAGGGTTTTGACTAGGCACGTCAGTCAATAACGTTATTGACTGATTTTATTAGACAAAATCAGGCAATAAGGGTTTTGACTGAGTACCTTAGGCAATAACGTTATTGACTGGTTTTGCCAGTCATTAACGTTATTGACTGGTTAAGGGTTTTGACTGTAACATATCCACTAAAATATATGTCATGTTTATTCTTAAATAATGCCTATCTCTTGCATTGCGTTGGAGCAACTGTTGCTACTGACCAGACATCTTTATCTTTCAAATAATGTTCTGTCTTATAATACGCTTTCGAACATAAAGTATTCTTTATTTTAAGTTTAAATTGCCTCTCATTTAACTTTAGAATTTCCTCTGGAATTTTATTATAGTAGCGTATACAGTTACCCATATATGATTTACTGATCTTACTTAATCTGGTTTGTGGCGGTACAATTTTATTTTTATTTCTCGTATTACGACAATGAATATCTGAGTTTCTTAAATATGAACTGGAATTCTTGCGCACATACATTATATTATCAAATATGTACTGCGAGGGAAGCGTAAGAATGCCAATTTCTTTAAACAATTCTCTTAGGGATTCATGACTTCGCAGTTTATATATTGCTCTTATTGCCCTTTTCTGTAACACAAAGATAGTTTCTATGTTAGCGGCTTGACCCCATAACAAAAGTCCGTAGGACATTATGCTGTGAAAGTAACTAAAATATACAAGCCTGGCCGTAGCAACATCGGTCAATTGCCGAATTTTTCGAACAGCGTAAGCCGCAGAGCTAAGTTTACTAGCCAGTGCTAGTATATGTGGATCCCATTGAACTGTTGCGTCGAGTGTAATCCCCAAGAAAACTGTTTCAGTAACATAATCAAGCTATAGGTTTTCTTGTTCATCAGGTGGTTCAGCCTGCAATGTCCTGCCCAGACTGGGAATAAATTCAAGAAGTGATAAAATCAACTTTGTGAGTGACTCCACCGGGAATTGAACCCGGTATCTTCGACGTCGCAGGCAGCCATACTAACCACTGCGCGACAGTGTCTGTCATAAAATCAGCTATTTTAAAATTAAACTAAAAGATGAATGCAGTAATAGACAGCATTATTTCATGTGAATGCCATGTCACATAACGTTTGGAAATCTGCAGGCAAGCGTGCTGTAGGTTGTACACTTCCCAACATAAGGGAGGTCCTCATAGACTCTTGATGATATAGTTTAGACACTTAATGTGATCTTAATCGTAAAAGAGGTACCTTATCTGCCTATAGTGAAAAGATCTAAAATAAGATAGTATATTAACTATCTTATTTTAGATCTTTTCACTATCTGAAGCTATCATTTTATGGCCAAAGTGTTCCTTGTTTGCCAGGAAACATTGTCGAATAGCATCATATCCGATGACTTCATTGTTGCGTAGAATTTGAAGTAGGTACCTACAAGAATTTGCCTTTCGTTTCTACTATCAGCAGAACCGCAACCTAACCCTTGAATAGATCACCAATTACTAGTTCTCTGTACAGTTATCAAGAAAACCAGCATAATTTACTTCCTAGTAAAGTCATCGCTTCACAGAGTGGCTGGCAGGATGCAACCACCAAAGATTATGTTAAATTTTATAGCGGATTAAATCCAAACTGTTAACTTTATGGCTCAGCAAGGAAAAAGGTAGAGGCGGTGAAATAAAAATTCAGGGACCATAATTTTACTTTTTGTGGGTTTTTGGGTAAGAATTTATGATTTTAATTACTTTCGCGGCTCTTTTGTCTCGATAAATTGAGAAAATAACTTTCTAAAGGGAGTTGAAACTTTGTGTTACTTTGTCACCAAAACAAAACCTAAAATTAGCCAAATTTGTTGAAAAATCTGTATATAGAAAGATCCTTAATCAAACTGAAGTTTTAGATTCAATACCTATTGTTTCAAAAATAAGGCGAATAAAAAAAATATTTACCTAATTGATTGAAAACAACAAATAATAAAGTAAGTTTTTATTGTAGTTATTTAAAATTCTCACCCAGCAAGATATGAATAAATGAAGGGACATTAAAATTCATATTTAACTTTATGGAGGTTTGCTCCGGGCGTTCGCGACTGGAACTATTTCAAACAACTTTTTAATTTGTTGACTGTACTCAATAAGACCAATGAAAGTAATACTGTCATTTTTAAATGCATAATACTGAAGTAACTTAATAAAAATTTAAATTCTATTCATCATTATCTTACAAAAACAACGCCCTCGGAGTACCTACTGTTGTAAAATGTGAAATAGTCATACTATTTATTTAAACTTAAATAATGAATTTCGTTCTCGGTTCACGAATAATTAAAAATCCATAAGAAACCAAAATGATGTAACTCCAAATGTTTCAAAATACCGAAAATTATGACTTAAGTATACATGCGGCGTTTTGAAAAATAATAAAATGAGCGCTTAAACACACTCGTGCCAAATTAAACCCGTCATTATTGAGATAATAATCTTAAAACAAACGATCGGCTTACAGACACGCGTGAAATTGCAGTCGTCGCTCGCAGATAAGCTGGATCTTTGTGTGTTTTTTGGCATACTTAAAAATGTTTGTGTGAATTAATAAAGAGTTGCATAACGTCCTAATTATCCACCAGAAAGTGGGTATCGGGAAGCGTTTTTAATTTTGGTGTCCTATTGAAGTTATTTGTACTACTCAAAGCCATCAACTATTAAACCAAAAAGATTTCATAAGACGAAAAATATACACTTACAATACTCGTAATAAACAAAAAAAAACCTATTTTTCATGAGATGTGAGCAATGAAGTCTATTTCATCTATGGATATAATATGGATTTTCATTATGATTTTATTTTTCAGGTTTGTCAGTACAGCTCATAAGGATTAATCAACGACCCAAGAGGACAACTTTACTATCAATAAGGAGTATAAGGACGTAACTCCAAAAAGCGCCATTTCGCGTAAAACACCGCGCATTTTGTTTCCTCACTTTAATAAATCATAATATTTTCAGCTTAACCGCCTCCCCCGGGGAGAGGGGATTATGACTGATGTTTTATTTGACGTGAACACATTCATTTCAGCTAAAAGACGATAAAGATAAAAAAAGTTTAGCGGTGTATGGATTGGGTTGGGATAAATATTGTACAACTTTATTTGACGGGAACAATTATGTACTCTTCAGTTCGAAGCAATGTCTTGTTATTACTCGAAATTAAAAAGTTACTCCAACTGCAGACAGAGATCATAAAAATATAATATACCTACTTACCCATTTCATTCCTGAAAAAACTTACAATAATTACCTAAGTCTTGACATTTTTGATAGTTTTAATTTGACATAAAAGATTTTTCTTGCAAGTTGTTATATCTCTCTTAAAATAATGAAATTTATTCTGGTCTGTACAGACCTACAAATATTCGCAGTCTGATTTATGAACTATATAAACCTGATACTAAGCAATTTGAAGATTTCAGAATATTCACCAAAGGGTCCAAATAGTGAAGCCCTTCACAAACCTGAGATAAACATCATGACCCTGGCTAAAATAGTTGAGATCGCTGGGGCGTATCTTGACTGAGTGGCCTATTTCCTCAAAGGGCGTATGTTCCTAGGCTGCATGCCCTAAGGGAGGTCCGCGTGTCACGTATTTGCCGTTATGTCCCTATTTTTCACTAGCTTTGTTGTTTTTCCTTAGGCTACTGGTCGTAAATCTTGTCAATGCAGAGACGGGAGAATAGTTTGTGAAGAATAAGATGAGTGGTTATTACTGGTAAATATATGGGTTGTGAGATTGCAAAGTGCAGAGTAGTTAGATTATCTACAACTTAGTTGGCAGGTAGAGTAATATTGTGTGTGTCCTCTACAGATTTTTTTAAGAAATGAGTTTTCCTAAAAACACTAAATTTAATATAGGTAGAGCCCAATTTCTTGAAGTCCTTTAAAGTGCAATATGAAAAATAGTCAAAAGAGAGCAAAAAAGTTAAAAAGTCATTGTCATATCATAATGTTTTAAAGTCCATACTTAACCAAAAGCATCCCACATTACGTAAGTACCTATTGTTGAAAATGAGTTTAAATCAATATTAAATCAAAAAAACAAGCAAGTAAATATATTAACAGTACTTATCGCAACTTTGTTAAACCGAGATAAGATCGCAGAATCAAGATACAAGCCATTATCTCCCAGAACATCGAACCACTACCAAGTTTGCATAAGATGTCAAAGGTTTAACGGCTGTGCCACAACGGACATAGCTACGTAATCCACGAGTGGCTTTTGACATTACAGTAGTATTAAGAAAGTGATCGAAGCAGGTTTAAAATCGGCTCAAAGAGTTATCTTCATTTATAGCTTTTACATACTTACATACATTACATGAAGCCTCTTTACACTACATACTTCGACTTGCTACGATCCCTTTAATATATTAATATACCTTTATCGCTTCTTCAACATTCATCAATCTTTTCATGATCGTCGGTTTAGGGTACACTCAGTTTCAGTCGTTCGTTAGGTCTTCCCCATTCAACGCAAAGTACGCAATGAACGTTATGACTCAAAGCTTTTACGTAAAAATATAAACTTTTAAACAGCAGTTTTTTTTAGTCCTATTGTATCTTAGTATCGATACGCACCTGCGTGTATTTAAGTGTTAGAATTTTCGGTTTGTCTAAATATGACATCAAGTTTTATTTAGTGCAAATTGTTGCAGTGCCACTTATACTTTCGTCAGATGTGTTGCATGCAATTCTTACTAATATTTTTTTATACGATGTTTGAATGGTAGAATAATATTATGAGCATGCTGTCTTTACTGATGCATTTCTTTTAAATACAAGTCAGATCAGGCGCCACAATTAAACTTTGTTCCAGTTACACCAGTAGTTGAAGAAAAAAATCCAAAAGGAAAACGCAGAGTAACAAAATCAAGATACAACGAGATTCGCCCTCGGCATCGAGTGAATAAATAAATAGCGATTCCCTAGTGCTTGGGGTTCCAGATAAAAATATCCAACCAGCTCAGCCGAGCCTTCGTGCTCGCTTGCAGGGATGTAACTTATGTATCCAAAAAAACGTTTTTTAGTTATAAATTACTACTATATTGCTGGGAAAAAATCTATGAAAATAATTTTGATTTAATCTAGAAAACATCGATTTTGTAAATACCTAAAGGTTTGTTTCAGGTATTTTACTAGAAAACACGCAGTAATAATATTATAGCTTATAAATTGTTGATAGAGGTAAAATAAACATCAGAAGTCATGATGATGTTTACAAAAGACCTAAATAAAAGTATTGTGTATGTTGATTGCCGTTACGCAAGACCCAAAATAATTCGATGTTGCAAATACAAGCTTCAAAAAGATATAACCGTTTACATATTTTATTTGTATCAATCGAATCGATTGTATTCTGTTATCGATTATTTTTGCACAACCCTACTCGCTTATGTTTTTATTATTGGATATTTGATGGTATATCTCACTTGGTTTTTATCCGCCTGAAGCGAATTGTGTAATACAGTGGTTGTACGCTTCTTTTAAACTCGGGTGTATTGCGTTTTGAGGTTGTTTTGACATTGTGTTTGAACAAGGTTTGAACATTTCGGGCTATATAGTTACATCCGATTCTAGAGATTTGACTTTGATTTGATGCAGTGTATGTCAAACAAATGTCACTTGTTAGCTTTTTGATGCGTTTTGATATCAAGATGTTTGAAAGACAACTTGCTGGAACTTTAGTTGAGTGTTATGTAATTATCGCTAAACTTCTTGTGGGCTTAATCTAGTGATATTACCTACTCTACACAACAAGCCGTAACTACAATATTAACGGAACGGACTGTATAAAGCGTAATGGATATAATAGAGAAATGAAATCGTCCAATTCGTTGCAGATTTTTAAAACTTCAGAAATTGGATGCATTTCTTGTTTCTTATTTACTTACGAGTTTTAATTACTTATTCAAGAAAGCTCTAGTTCTCTTTTACAAATAAGATCTTCCCACCATTTGCCAGATTAGGTACAATTTTGTTTCAATTTACAATTTTACGGTTTCTTATCTCCATTCATTGTAAGTTACGTAGCAATGACAAAAGCTAGTCTCGACTATCCGTTACCATTCTAAAATTATACCCAAAAGTCGTATCGTTTTCATGTGAAAAGTCTTAATTAACACCATTCTCATGAATCTAAGTGTACATTTCATGGTCATTAAACACCGTTGAAATTTAAATCGAGATATTTCATTGCTTCGGAACTCATTTGAAATTAATAAAAAACCGCGATAGAAATCTTTTCGGGTTCTGAGTTCGAAGGTTTTGTAGAGATTTGGGAGATGATAAAAACAGTAAAAGGGATGATTTATTAATTTTGCTGTGGTTGCAGCGGATCTGTTGGCTAAGGTCCATGATATCAAACGTAGTTTGGTGTATCTTTCAATGCATTGTAGATTTGTAGGTATACGAAGATAATTATTAATATGTATCTTCTTAGCTTTCAAAAATCCTTTTCTATTTAAACGTATTGTTTGGTCCCTTCTCAACTACACTTTATTCCCAATATTTATATTTGTTGTCAGCCCACATCACCAGTTAACTCTTCTGAAATAGCCAAAGTTTGTTTTCGTATTTTAACATCAAGTTCCTAAAATAGAAACTTTCAAGCCAGTCCTAATAGACCGACGAAACAATTCCACACTACGGTTGGGTCACAAAAAAACATATACAACAAAAAATATACAAGCTTAACTTTTTTCAATCCCCCAAGTTTACGTGGGTCGTGTGGTGCCCACCTTTTTTAGTTTTAGGGACATTGATTGATTGAACCTTATGGCGTATCTATGAGAAACTTAGCAGGGTATTGTTTTTTGTTAAACCGTTTTTCGAATACATTCGAGGGTTTATTTCATCTTCATTTAGATAATAGATTTTGCTTTTCATCACTGTTCGAGTGAATTATTTGGGTCATTTGTTCGGATATTAGTTTCGTGTTTGGTTTTACTATATGATATTTAGAAATTTATATAAATACGACATATTCTTTGATATATTCACATGTTTTATTTTAAGAAAGTCTGTCCCCACTTTCCATAAAATAGTTCACATTATGTGTATATTATGTCTGTTTACACAGAAATAAAAATAAAATAAAATCATTCCGCAACGAAATCTGGGTTACCCTTTCACAACCGTTGCTACCTATGTAAACAACCCATCACTCAACTTTTTACCCAGAATTAGACGGTGTTAAAATATAGCATCAATTTGGCTACAATGGTGGAGGAAAGGGGATTTCGCGTGCGATTCTTCACGGGGATATCATGTACGCCCTTTTGCATTTAGCGGGCCTCACACCTTTCATTTGTTAGTGCAAAAGAGAAAGGTACATCTCTCACGCTAACTCATGAACAATTCCGTTTTTGAGGCTTTGATTTTCACAGGTCAGACAAAAACTATGTTTTACGCATAAATGTTGCTGCATCCAGAAATATGATAATACAAATTATGTAAAATATTACGGTCTGAAAATCTTAACCTTACACCTTTGAATTGTTTACGAGTGAGTGGGAAAGAGTGTACATTGCAGCTACCGTATTAAGTGTAACAGAAAGTTTTTGCGTTGCTGCTCCGTGAACGTCAGTTTTCGTACGTACGAGAAACCCGAAATTTCTTGTCATCTAACAGACGCTATTACGGGTTATGGGTGTGCTAAAAATGCGCAGCAACGGATGTCAAGTGAGGTAGCCGCCTATAATGTACGCGCCTTCCGCATTCGTCAGAGCGCGTATGTAAATGTGAATGACAGAAACATTTCGCACTAGTCTGGTGGGGTCTGGAACTGGTATAAAATTACATTTCATCTGTTATTGCAAAAAATATACTAGGTAGTAATTTTACTTAGTTTTATTAAAAAATATATAGCTAGATAATTATGGCAAGGATACCCAACAAAAAGCTGAGAGACTAGAGGCGTCACACAAATCACCTCCCTGTTATTTTATCTTCTACTATATCTGCAGTACCTAGTCAAAATCATATTTTTTCAAAACTAGTATTTTTACATTGAAATCCAGTTACAATTTCTCTACCTGTTACTCACTCCAACTCAACTGTTCCCTCCCATTCCCATGGAATCCGCTGCATAAAAATTATGATTACCTCGCTCTTTGACAAACCCCATATTTCTACCACTTGCCCCTTGTGTGATCTCGGGAGCTCTATGTGAAACACCGACTATATTACAAGGATACGATTTTGCTTTAATATTCGCAGCTCTTCGTGTGTGACACTGAGTCATCCACTGACTCGATGAACCCTGGTGTCAGAGTTTCACAACCGCCCACAACAAGTATGTTTTGCAGTTTACAAAGTCTTTCTGGTCTGTTGTGTAGGTAGTTGAAAAGCATCTCTTGTACATCTCTACTCATCTCCCGGATGAGCTCTCGCTGCCCACCAAAACCGGCGCAATTTTGATGCCCAGACATGGCAGACATGACATGGTCATGGCAGACCATCGCAAAAAAGAAACTAGCTAGACGGCAGAAGAAAGTTACATCAAAAATCTTAACTTCGGCAAAACACTCGTTTCTTGATTGTCCTAAAAGAAATCGTTCGAGTTCAAACTAAGCATTATCTTCCCTTGTGCATCGTCTGTGTTTCGGATGAATATTTATAACGGCGGGCACATTTTTATATCGTCTCCTTGCAAACGTTTTATACATACCTGTAGACTGGAATCCGTAAGGTTTTGGTATTGCCAGTTCGAAAGTTTTTGTTGCGAAGAATACTTCGGAAGATTTTCTGGAAGTCCTTGTAAGAAATTTTTCCTTACGGACTTGATTATTTGTTTAGGATCCTCTATATTGGAGTTGAGACTTTTTCTTATTGGTTGTACTCCTTTTGCTTCTTTGTCGAGTCGATTTATAACGGTTCATTTAAGTAATTTGCCCGGTATTTGAACAGGGAAGTTACAGAAAGTAATTTTTACAGAAAAAGCTTACACAAGAATTTTGGAATTAACAACCTATTTATTATTTAATTAAGCAACATTTCCCAAAATAAGGTAATTAAAATGCTTTCCCATCCAGCAATTTCATTACAGGATAAAATTAGGATT
The DNA here is from genome assembly GCA_024500475.1 of Phthorimaea operculella. Classification (NCBI taxonomy): domain Eukaryota; kingdom Metazoa; phylum Arthropoda; class Insecta; order Lepidoptera; family Gelechiidae; genus Phthorimaea; species Phthorimaea operculella. Next base: position 660,329 of record JANFCV010000018.1, on the reverse strand, counting down.
CGTAAACCGACGCTGTCGCTCCAAATTCAGACCTCGGCCTTAAACAAGAAATCCACATCGTATTTTGCCAAATTATACTTTTAAATTTCGAATTCCCATCCAGCCGAGGGGCAGTTTTTGAAAGATCATTATTCTGACGAGTTTTTACTTGTGTTCCTTTCTTTACCTTCGAATCGAAATCGGGACTGATGTGAATTCGGATGATTAATTTCAAAAGATTCTTTTTCGAGCTTTGCCTTATGGAGATACCATTAATTTGGTTTTCAAAGCATACTGACTTGAATCCTGGTTAAACTTATAAGGCAGTATTTAAAATTGATTAAATATCTGATAAATGGATACAAGTGGTAGATAGAGGAAGTTTCTGCTAAGCACCAATCAAATGACAAAAATATTGAATTGTGTATTCTAATCTGCAACCTATAATAATTTTTATTGTGTGATAAAAGCATTGAGGTAAGCTATTAAATGATTAATCATGCGTCATAAAGGTGTCTAAAGGCTATTAAATTGCTAATATCTGTCAGTAACGTATGAGGTGTAAAACATTTACAGACAGGAACTAAGTTATAAAGTTAGGCATTTTATGTCATGAAAAATTTCGTTATGGTATGATGATCACAATTTCAAAATAAAGTATCAACAAAATGTGAAAGAATACCAAAGCGAATAAATCGCCGATGAGCTAATTGATTTACTATGGGAGGTCCAAATTTTTTTTTCATATTTCGTCCCATGTTCCATGGGGAAAGTTGTTCAGTTTCATGAGTACCTTGACCTCCTTTCGGCTTGTTATACCCTTTCCGTTACTCCCGGTATACCCAGTGAGAAAAGCCTTCAAATAAAGAAAAATCCTTATAATGTACCACTCTTCTCCAAGTAAGAGTACAAAGTCTACGTGTTATAACCTCACCCTTTCTTCCTGGTCTAGCGGTACCTTTATCAATGTCCACATCATCTTGTGGACCATGTGGCACTTATAATTCTGTTATCAGAACATCTCTTTGGGTGCCGACAGCCGTGTATGCCGGTGCTATCTCACGGGCATCGGCGTTGTTTTCTTTTGTTGCATCATTGTCTCCTTTTGTTCCTCTGTTTGTATGATTAACTTTGTGTGTTGAAGGTTTTAAAGTTCTGAATGAAACTTTGTATACGTTGGCAAGGCAGGAGTTGTCAGGTCGCTAACCATCATCCATCACACTAAAAGCATTGTTCATCAGAAGAATATTTCACATATTTCAACTTACCTACCATGGGACTTTTCTCATCATTTAATGTTGAATTGAATATTATCCCATAATAACATTCCGCTCTCAAGATAGCACAGTTGATACATACATGTTGATAGCATATCAACATCTTCTGCAATGTAATTTCAAATATAAACAGATATTTCAAAGAAAAAGCAAGATTCTAGAAGAAAATCATATCACATAAACAACCAGTGTAATCACGACCCAAATTAACCCCCTCTGGGAGACAAACAAACCACAGGCCGGATAAATTAACCCACATACGACGTTGTACCGACCGCAACTATACGGCGAGGTAAAAATTTCTCCAGGGAAATCCTTTATCGGGACAAACTAGCTTTGCTTCCTTGTAGGACCAGACATTATCATATGACCTTTGTCAGATAAATAATCATTTTTGTACCAAATAATAAGAATCCCCTTTCTTCTTCAATCCAAAAGCCTTCATTTTGAGCAATGCTAGCAAAAATCCTTTGACTCCTATTCTAAAATACTTATATTTTTTACGTTCTTTGCTATAATTTAATGCATCTCAGATTTGATTTATTTAAGAGATCTTTTATGTGTTGAAGGCTCGGATGTTGAAGGGAAACTCTCCTGCGTAATTTTGAATTGTCTCAATTTGACATCAGTTTTTTGTGTAGGTTAGTTGTCATATCTCATACAATCTAAAATTCCTAATCATCATCATCATCTTCCTGCCCTTATCCCAATTACTAGGGGTCGGCGCAACACGTTTTGTTGAACACACACAATCTAAAATTCCTAATATGCTCACTATTTGCAGGTGTTTCAATTTTACCCACGAGTCCAATTTTAATTATTATCATGCGTGTTGATAATTACATCCATAGTTTTAATAATTATTAATATTTCAACCAAATTAGTCAGCAGGTCCCATTTTTGTATGTTTATCAGACAAAATCAGCTAGTGAGTACCACTGAGTAACGTGGCCCGTTACCGCGACCCTAATCAAACATGTAAACTGTCATGCTCATAAATATACAGTTTTATATAGTGCAACACCTGACGGTTCATGAGGCGATTACTTCCGGGCTGCCCTATTTTTGAGGTCAATGCACACTGTACTTTAAAACGCGGCGTTTTTGGTAGTCTTTGGGCTGTAAAACTTTAAATTAAACACTGAAAATGTAAATTTTTGCCATAATAAGGAGTCGCCAATGCCCTGACTAAGTACACTCAAATGCTCAGAAATTAAAACCTTAAAATTGGTGTGCTTAAAGTCGCGGGTTAGTATCACGCTCGTGTGCAATGTTCATCTTCAGATCACTTTTTTTGTATTTTAGTCCTACAAGACGTAGGTTTTGATTATGCTTAGGTTTTGTTTAGGTATCCTATGACAGCAGGTAAACCTCTCGGTTAGCTGTACCTGTGTTGAGCTACTGTGTAATCAGAATTCCTTCGCGATTGTTCTGGGAACACCTTTTCGATTTGTAATGCAGCAATATTAAGTAGGTACCTACTTGAACTTTAAGAGAAGCGGCTTTCCCACAATATACAAGGGTCTTAAGAAGAGCTAAACGGTTTGCCATCTCACCGGCCACATCATCTTAATTGTTAATCTTAAGTGGTTATAGAGGTTATAAAACCAGCAATTTCTAATACAATGTAGTTAGGAACTTTGAAAACGTTTATTAAACTTTCAACCTTCTTTCAACTTTGTCAAGTTTTGTATAGTTTGTTTTAGTTTCGAAGCAAAATGACCGTTTGTCGTGGCATATTTTTGCTTAATTTAGTAAAAAAGTAAACAATAACTAATGATATTCACGTTTAAAAAATAGTTACCTGTACTTGATTCATTGTCTTGTCCTCGAATCGTAAATTCATGTCAAAATGTGAGAAAACAGTTCGACAAAAGACCCGATAAACCCTGTTCTCTGAGTCGATAAACTGCATTCATATTCGAAAATTTAAATGCGCGATCACTCGAAGAACATCAACATGCATATAAAGTTCTTGAATATCGGATATAAATTAGTAAAAGCCTCGAAGGCCAGGTATCATCTTACAGCCTATAATTAAAACCATTAAATTTAAAGCCTAGTTTAACTACCTTAACAAACTTGCATAAGTTAGACCCTTATAAAGTTGGGTTTATGATGTAAAGGCATATTACCAGGTTAGCAACTGTATGGATTTTGCAGTTTTCCTCGTACCTATTTTAGGCAATGTTTTTACAAATCTTCGACAGGAAAGTTTGATTTTCAGTATCATTGAATAAAGTTTCACCGCTTGATTTCAGTTACAGCAGAAGTTTAATTGAAGTTATTGTGTTTTAATATCCAACATCTAAAATTGTCACAGACAATGCTCTAAGTATTTCAACAAAAATATGATAAAACTTGATAAAAGACAGATATATAGCCATAAGCCTCTATTACAGCTATCTCATGTATCAAGAAGATGCATAGCCACAACATCATCAGTCCCCGTCGTCCGGCGTGTAATGTAATGAAGCAACGGTGAAAGGTCACAGGGAGAAACAAGCGTGGCAGCTGATGGGACTATCTTGATGTTAATAAATGGAAACATCTTAATAAATATTCCAATGCATTCCGTAGAGCAGGGATGCTACTTTAGTAGCAAAATATCGATTTAATATTATAAAACTGTTATAAATAAATATATTTTATTCAAAGAGAACATTTTATTACGACGTAATTTTACACATTATCACCGATACAGTTACATAAATATCATTCCGCCGATCTAATTAATGTTCTGTTTTGAATTGTATGTCACAAGGCCTGAAATGATTCGTTGGTGCAAATACATGGCGCAAAAAGAAAACAAATGCACAAGTTTTTTTTAATAAATTTTAAAAATCGATAAATTTGAATTGCAATAATCAATTTTTATGAACCGTTTTTAATAGGTTATTATTTTTAGAATCGATTATTTTTTCACATCCCTACCAAAGAGTGATTGAGTGAGAGGTAAAGTGATAAAAAGCTGTTGATGTAGATGAGGTGATTAGAGCATCTACAAAGATGCGTTTTCATGACACTTTCGATAAAAATATTTAAACCTTTATGAACCTTTATATTTTTTGTTTAGTTCATCTACCTACACTCGTTATCTATCGAAACAATTTTTTGAGATCAGACTGTATTAGATTTATGCGTCAACTTAGCGAGCAACAGTTTACTGTTTTTTCGTCTATTGCACAGTACTACAACAAACTGTTACCAAAAGCTTTTGTTTGCACTTTATGTGAACGAGTTTTTTTTTAAACATAAACAAAACATCTGTTGAAAGCCCTTCTTTGGGTGAGAGGTAAGTAATAAAAAAGAAGCAAAACATTATCCAACCTACTTATATTTTCCATTAGAATGCGTTGTACTTTTCTTTTTTCATTTACCGTTATTGCCTGCATCAATAACACCATTATCTCTGTTTCAACATGCAACCTTTTAAGTGGATTCACATCAACTGCCAATTCTTATCAGTCTTTCACTCCAGTAGTGATTTCAATTAAATTCACTGAACCAGCGATTTTAGCACCAAAGGCTTATATCAGGTGTTGGGGCGTTATCGGCTAAAAGCCATCGACCAAATGTGTCCAATTAGAACGAGTTCGAGCTTTTTCGAATGAATATTTATACAATGCATGCAGCAGATTCTGAGCGGGTTCAATTTACAGCAATATTTACTTTACCGTCGATACACAACTACTTTGGATAAATATGACATTCAAACGTGTGACTTGTAATACGGTATCCCATACCATAACATCTCAAATCTTGAATGTACTACTTACCTATGCAGATGAATTTTGCGATCCATACAAACAAAGAGGCATCAAGTAACCGTTGTTTTATTTCATTAATCTGATATGTTTTGACGTTTATATTTTGATTTAAAGAATTTTGAAAGCTTTTAAGTACCTATAATGGTAACATAACAACGAATTGGTTAACTAATTAACTATTTTTATTTGAACATAATGTTGATGTTATAGGTTTTTGAACAGATGTTATGATTTACCTATGATTTGATAAAGTAATTTAATACAATATCCTGTATTGTGTAACCCAATATACGCTACCAACTGCTAACTGTATTTGCTGTTATCAAACACTTCTCTCATAGCGTTGTTACTCTATCAATAAATAGTACCGTTGGTAATATGTGCTAGAAATTCTAGTGGTAGATCGTAAGTTACCTCATTTGATTTAAATTAAATTAAATTAAAATACGTTTATTTCAGGCACAAGTCCAATATAAATAGTCACAAAGCAACATGTCATAGATTAAATTAAAATAGGTACATAACGTCATTAATAAATAAAGTACTACAATACTAGTAGATATTATTACATGACAAACATACGAATCATATTAAAGTCATTTAAGTAACATGTTTTATACAATGCTTCAACAATATAATTTTTTGAATCTGACAGTCTTTTATGAAAAGATAATTTCAGTCTATTCAATAGAACAAAAACATCAACCACTCCATTCTCAGCAAACATGCCAGTCGCACTACACCGCCAAGGTAGTCCCAGTATTGCCCTTAGGGCGTTATTGTACTGCACACGAAAAGTATTAAAAACACCCTTCGTGTAGTTGTACCAAAGTTGGCTGGTATAGAACGACTGACAGTAGGCCGTGAATAACGTGATTTTCGCCTGTTTAGAGCAGTGTGCAAACCGCCTAGCTAGCATGTTAGCGCGCATCGCGAGTGCACGTCTTTGTCTTTCCAAGTCATCATCATCCTTTAATGAGTCGGTAATAATATGACCTAAATATTTAAATTTATTTACTATAGCCAAAGGACTACCGCACAACGATATCACAGGTATACAACTGGGACCTTGCCCTGCTTTAAATATCATTACTTCCGTTTTCGCTACATTGTATGTAAGGCCGTGTGCACACGCATACCTTTCACAAATGTGTAATAGTTGACGAAGTCCGTCTGCTGAAGGAGCCAGCAGCACCATGTCATCCGCATAGCTTAGGTTGTTGGCACAGACACCGCCAACATGGCAGCCGATCCTGGCGCTGCTGAGCTCCTCCAGAAGACCATTTACGTATAAGTTAAACAGGACAGGCGAGCTTAACCCGCCCTGCCTCACCCCGCATTCCAACTTATATGATTCAGAGAGAGACCGATCCCACCTGACTTGGTTCTCTTGGTTTGTGTACCAGTACTGTAACACATTAGTGACCTTGTCAGATACTCCTGTATGTCTAAGTTTATGCCAGAGTATATCATAATTAATTGTATCAAAGGCGCGGCTTAGGTCTAAAAAACACGCATAGACAGAAGTGTTTCTAGTGACGTAGTACTTAACAGTATTTTTAAGAGAAAATATGGCTAAGTCTGTAGATAGACCTTTTCTAAAGCCAAACTGGCCAGAGTTCAGTGGGATATTAGCCTCATTAAGTTGCGTGTTTAGGAATCGTTCGAATATTTTAGATACAATAGTTGCCAAAGATATAGGACGGTAATTAGCCAGGCTAGATACGTCACCCGTTCTATTCTTTAAAATAGGTACTACAATCGTTTTCATCAATTTATCTGGTAAACAACCATTATCCATACACGTATTAAAAAGACAACTTAGTTTTTCATACAATAATGAACCACCGTACAGAACGTGCTCCACGCTTAGGCCGTCATGGCCGGGTGATTTGCCGCGTTTCATACTTTTGACAATCTTAAATAGCTTATCAGCTGTGATATGCACGTGCGCTTGCGTCTTATCTCCCTGCCCTGCCGGCCCCGGCGCGGCGCCGCCCGTGTCCGACGGAACGGTTGGAAAACCTACGCTCTGTGTATGTATGGGCAGCGGGTTCGATGACTTGAATTTGTTTACAAACATTTCAGCAATTTCATTTTGGTTACAGTTACCATTTATAGATATAGGAAAATCCAGTTCCTCAGGTATTAGCCATAGTTCTTGCAGAGTAATAATATCATACTGTTGACATAAGTCATGTACGTGTTGTCGGTTACGTTTTATTCCTTTGCAGTTAAATGAGATGAAACTTGATTTCATTGCGATTAGGTTGGTAGGTAGATAGATAAGGTACCTTAGCTAACCTGTTTTGACATCAGCTGCTTTGCGACTATTTTCTGTGCCGACGGGCGTCTGTAAATTACGTTTTAGTTTAAAACGCCTATATACAATGCCACTGGGCCACAGCTCTTCACTCAAAAATGAGTCTTCTTGTGCCTGATATATCGTCAATTTAAATGAAGAAAAATCTGTACTTTTGTACTGCGTGAGCTTTTCAATTTTTACAACAGATTTTCCACTTTCTTGAAGAAAAGTTGATATGTCATCTACTGATGTGTCAGGTAGAAATCTTGACGCGTAAATATAGGTCAATCTTGGTGCCACCAAGGTCTTAGTAGAAGCAGTAAGCTGCGCTTTTCCAACCTTGTTGTTGGTTTTCTTTATTGATCTATACCTGGTTTTCTTGTTTACAACTGTTGTAAAACTATCGTCAGTATCAATAATATTGTGGTCAATAATTGTGTCGTCAAAAGTCAAACGAGACTTATGTGCTGGACTGCTAGTTGCGCGCAGTGGTATATTTTCAGGTGTATTTTCAGGTGCTACCGGCGGGTGCGGGCGCGAGTGGCGCGGTGGCGGCGGCGGGCGCGGGGCCCCGGCAGCGCGGGGGCGCGGGGCGCGCGGGGCGCGGGGGGCGCGCGGGGCGCTCGCAGCTCTCGAAACGTCGTTCGCGGTGGAGGGGCGCTCGCTCGCTCCTCGCGCGGTACCGGTTTCTACGTCTACCTTCTTTTCCGTAGCTGCAGAATATGAACTTTTATTCTTCTTCTGTTCTTCGTTCTTATGTTTTAATGTTTTCTTTCCAGCTTTGCTGTCGTCAAATTCTTTCGTCTTAGCTTGAAGGTTCTGTACCTGGTCGCGAATATCCGCTATATCTCTTTCTCGAATATAGTCACACTGTATGTTGTGTACGTCTTGTTTAAGGCAAGTAATCTCTCTAAGCAAAGTTGAGACGTCTATGTAGTCAAATGTCACCGGTGGCAGACGATGGAGATCCTTAGCCACAAATACCGGGAGCTGCTGGTTAGACGCCTGTTCCTTCACGACGTTTATTATATCTTGAAGGCTTCGTTTCTTCTTCCCTTCTCCCTGTCGCGATGTGCGCAGGAGAGAAAGATCCGCGAGTACTTTCCTTGCTATCTCCACGTCTTTGTCCGTGAACGCCGATTCACATATTTGTAACAGGCTTTGCTCATCCAAAATTACCGATTTGCACTGCACAAAGCACAGCAACTCATTTATCAACAGCTTACACTGATCCGGCATTGTGAATTACGAATGGCACTATCGTAATCAAACACAAAATCTCGCGAAACCGTGAAAGGTACGTAACGGTCAAATTCGAAAATGTCCGCGCATAGCGTAGGAACTGTCGGACGTCACACAACCGCACGCTCGGCCGGCGCGCGCGCAACTGAAATTTAACCACATTGTATTTAAAAAAGTTGTATTACCTATGTCTAAAGATTGTACGCGAGTTGACAGTTTTTTAACAAAATCAAAAAATTTTAAACTTTTTTCGATGTTACACTGGACCGAAACTCTACACTTTCAATAAAGTTCGGTATTAAAATTGTTGTTTTACGAATTGTTTGGACTGTTATGGAGTTACTGTCGGGGTTCAAAAAGTATTGTTTTACATTGATTCCTCTTGTTTGACTGATTCAGAAATAAGTATGACAAGCAATATAAATGTGTTAAAAAACTTTGTAAATAGATATACAAAAATGTAATATTTTAAAATGTTTTCATCAATTGTTAAAACGAACGAGTCTAAAAATATTGTGCATCGAACTTTGATGCCATGTGATGAGCCGCCTTATCATAAATTTCAATGTTTCAAGCCTCTATAAGGCAATCGAGTCTTGGAGTTTCTTTTGTCCTTCAACATCAAGCCCTATTCCAGTCACATTCCTGACTCACAAAATAAAAATAAAAATCCCCTTAGACCAGTTTCTGAGTGCCTCAAATGTCATTTAGATTTATTCCTCTTCGACCTCCTATTTTTTGTTTGTCATTGTTGCTTTGAAACAATGGTGTGGTATTGTCATATCCGGATATTATCATTCTAACGCCATCAACGGAAGAAGTGATATGGGTTTATAATGTGGCTGCATAGCCTCTTTGCTCTGTAACTGTTTGTATGACCCATCTTCGTGATGTAAGGTATTCCTTCGTGTTTTGCATTCTGAATAAAATATTGTATTTCGTTACTTTTGTTTTCAAATTCAGAATTTACTTTCTTTGCTACAAATTCAAATCGACCTTGAATACCCAAAAGGACGTTTCGAGATGAGAAAAGTATATTTTCATAATATTAACGTTGTAACTGATAGCTCCGAAATTCCATCACATAGTCGACAGTAGTCAGACACACATAGTCAGGTTATGTCTAAGATTTCTGACTGGTTTTCCGTGAATGGCATGTCGTTAAATGTAGATAAAACAAACATCATTCATTTTATATTACGCGACCCTACCAACATTACCACCTTAAACATTAATGTGAATGGCACAATAGTCCCACAGGTAACCGAAGCAAAATACCTCGGATTTGTTATCGATGCCGGTTTGACATGGTCCGCTCACATTGATGCAGTGTGTGGTAGGTTATATGCGGCCTGTTTTGCACTAACAAGACTTCAAAACACACTCACACAAAACAACTTTCTTAAGGCATATTATGGATATTTCCATTCCATTTGCATGTATGGGGTAGACTTATGGGGAGCGGCGGCTGACCGCGACAGAGTGTTTAAGCTGCAAAAACGAGCAGTACGTATTGTCGCAAGTTTACCTTACGACCATCCCGCTAAGGAAATATTCCAACAACTAAAAATACTGACACTGCCGAGTACTTACATACTACAGATGTGCAAACAGGTCCAACAAAACGCTGCGAATTTCCCAACGCTCGGCGACACGCACGACCGTAACACACGGTTCAGAAATCAGCTGAGGGCACCTCGCCGTCGTCTCGCCAAATCGCGTAAATTACTGGATGTTGTAGGCCCTAAAGTATATAATGCTCTTCCTACTACTGTGAGCAATGCACCCAGCCTAATAAGTTTTATAAACCGACTGAAAGATATTTTGGTGAAATTAGCGTGCTATAACGCTAACGACTATTATGTGGGTGTCCGACAAATTGTTAACCAAGATAAAAAAATACAAAGTAGTCATGTGATTACCTAATTTATTGTTATATATAACATATTAAAGTACCTCGGTACCTATAATTATTTGGTAATATTGTAAAATCTAATTAATGTATGTTACTAATTGTGTATTTAACATTTGACATGTAAAGGTGATATTAAAGGGGTTTTTCAATTTCGTCTGATATAAAAAGTATATCATTTTAAAGCTTAGTTGAAATGTTACTAAAGCATATATTTAATTTTATTTAAAAAACCTCCATTTTTTTTATATTTAATAAAAACAAATTGTGGTATTAAAAATGAAATGAAATGAAACGAACATGCATTTTGTTGCATTGCCATCGAAATCATATGAAACCTTCTTAGATGACGGCATAGTATCTATAAAACCTTTATGAATTATGGCAGAAGTATCAATGTTAAAAAGTAAACTGTCATTCATATCTGTCATTAAACCAAAACAAACACAAACATTGTATTTCATTGTATATAAATAGGTATATTTTAATGCCCTAGAACATTTTTACACTTATCTATGCATCGAATATTATTTAATACCTAAATTGTATTCAAATAGGACTTCATTCGCACACTCTGTATACAGGATTGTACTGATTTAGAGGCAAAACACAAGAAATCATGTTATTCGATAAAAGCACAATAAATCACTAAAACCTACTGATGTAATTATTATTGACGATGCCCTGGTCTGCAGGTAACGGTAAAATATGTAATAAACTATAAAAATCGCACAAAATAAGTAAAATAATTATCAAAGCTCAAAGTAAACAAATCAATTGTCAAACATATTACTTGACAACCGAGGATATTTTTGCATCTAAAGAGTTTTTAATGAGGTTGCATGTGTAGAGTAGGTAGAAAAAGTAAAGGCTCCCGCAGACAGGACGCGTCGCCTTGTGTCGCGTCACGTCGCGTAGCGTGTATTTCTACGCAGGCGCGCAGACCCTGCCACACCGGCAAGCATACGCAGCGCATGCCCTTACTTCAAGCAGTGCAGGTCCTCGCATTGATAGTCCCAGCGACGCAGAGCACGCCCTTAAAGCTAACGCAGACCGAACGTAGCACGCGTGCGTGCGTGCAGTAATGGAATGGTCAGATGACAGACGTACGCACGCAACGCAACACCTGGGCCCCAAGTCTGCTAATTTTTAGCCATTGTAATGCCAGCGACACACAACTGTCATTCTATTGCCACTGTGATTTTCCATTAAAAACTGTTAGCAGACTACGAAATGACCAAAACCATGCAACTGACAAGCCATCGACATCCAAGTGAAACGATTTTCATTTAGCAGACTTGGGGCCCTGTCATCTCTATGTTATACTGCACGAAAGCACCCGCGCTGCACTCCGTCTGCGTTAAGGCTCCCGCATACCGGATACGGCACGCAATGCAATTAAAATAAGAAGTCCAGAAAATGACGCGTATATGCCCACTTAATACAGCTCCATACATTACAACCGTTGCATGCGTCTGCGTCTACGCGACGTAGCATTGGTCTGCTGGAGCCTTAATTAAAGGGTTTCTGGCTCGGATACGAGCTCTTTTAGCGGTGCCAAACTTAGATTTTACCATAGTGTTGCCAGCATTATCATTATGATTACCACTTCACTTATTTAAAACTTATTTTAATAAAAAACGGGGATAATTTTCTAAAATATACCTTAGGAGTTTTGCTTTATTAATTATGTACTTTAAACCTGTATAACTCTCACTTCAGTCGAAATTCTCCGCCCGCGTTTCACACATTTTCCGGATGTCTCTTTTAAATTTATGAAATAAACTGAATACTGAATACTGAATACTGACAGTTTGAGTCAATATTTTGAAACTACCGGAGTCGATCCAACATAACAGAACATGCTTATTTAAAAAACAAAGCCGGGGGTTGGGGCGCTAAAAGTTGATGTTTGTTTGGGACCGAAATTTTATGATCGAGGACGTCCGCCCGCCGGAATTTTGGCGCCACTCACATTAGACAAACTGATACTGGAATCGAGCCTAGCTTTTAATGGAACATAAAAACTAAACCGTCACATAAATTATCCCTTCAAAGACCCGATGAAATTCTTAGATCTATAACTCTGTGTTTTATTACGAATGGATGTTTGTGGACTCCATAATTTGAGTCAAATTTATTAACCGCCACTCCGGTGTATAATTTGAATCAGAATCTGAATTTAAATATTCCGTCGGTAAATCACAACTTGAAATTCTTACGAGGATCTAAACTCTGACGCATAATTTTATCCCATATTATTTGTAATAACATGTGGTAACAAAGGGGAAAATAAATTTAGTGTGAATGGGTAAAGATGGTAAAGAGCTACTAAAGTGATATAAAGTGTTTCTGAATCGCCCTTGTGACAATAATTTGGCCCACGCAGGCGTCCAGAGGATTGGAACACAACAATACTTTTACATGGGGCATGATTTGAAGGACGCTTCGGAATAATGATATAGGTCCCTTAGGAGAAGCACAATGCGACCGGGATAATAATAGTTGTAGATTTGAAAGTGATTTGAATATGAATGGAACCCTCCCGCGCGGTGTTCGTAATAACAAATATGAAGTGTTGCCTTTATGTGTCCCCCTGATGATTTTGACTTTGGTATAACGAATTGGGGTTTGATATACTTTTTACTAATTATGGGTATGTTGGGCAGAGTTTTGATAAACGGGTGTAAATTGATACTTTTGTGGCACAAATCTGTAACTGTTGGTACAGTACCTACGAAAACAATAATTAGTAACACACACAACATGTTACTTTTGAATACACTGTGAATGACTGTGCTATTATTATAAGGTTTTCTATTTTACTATCGCTCTGTATGTTTTGTTAATTTTGGGTGTGAGGGTAAAAGCGCAACGTCAAAAAATCAAATGTTCGAAAGAAACATTTGGGCAGACTTTTTGCAAATAACGAGCAACAGAGACCTGACCTCTGCTGTAGCTAACGAATAAACAAATTTCAAAAGTGGTCAGTGCAAAGATATCGATCGTAAAGTGGATTTTTGCAAACACTGGTCGCATATGTGACGCTCTCCCGTATGCAAATCAGTTAGTCTCCCCTGTTTTTAAGTGTCCTGTTTGTTTTGGGCGTCTGCTGGACTGTTCTGTACATCTAGATTTATGAACGGCTTTCCTATGTTTGTATAGACTCTTTTGGAATTATGCTGTTTAATATTCATGGGAGACTTAATTGAAACTTGATCCAAAACTGCGATGGATATGTTTTAGTGATCAATGGCTTGAATCTGCATCTGCCTCGCATTGAACTTGCAATAAAATGGTTTTGTAACCTGTGGGCTCCATTTATTTCCATAGAATCAATTCTGTTTTTGAATCTCTTGCTTGAATAACATCTTTTAGTAATAAAGTGTGAACGAACGGAAAGTCATTAAATTTCTTGAATTAAATACGTAATTATAAAAGAAAACATGATACAAAATACGTATTTATCATTATCATCATAGTAACAGCTACACAATTATTACCTCAAACATTTACCTCATTAACAAAAAAAAACAAAAGAGTTACAGGTACAACACCAAACTTAAAATAAAAACAATCCTATAACTAGGGATTGCAATCCCGCACCTGATTCAATCCCGCGGGATTCATTTGCGGGATTGGTCCAATCCCGCGCGGATCCCGCGGGATCCCGCATCTTTGTAATCATGTTAAAAATCTTATTTGAAATACAGATTTTTCTTCAAAAATCGACTTTACTTCATTAAAGTTATCGTTCCTGTCATGTGGCGCTAAAATAACTAAATAAAATTGAGATAAGTGTAATCAAATTAAATTTATTTCGTATTTAGAGCTGTGTTCAATATTACCCTTTTTTCTTACTACTGCTAATATTAATTTGTTTAACCCTCTTTCATACATGTGACAGGGGGGCAAGAATTATTTTTATTTGTCTACAATATTTAACAGGGTATCGTTGAAAAGGTATTTTAAAACTACGGGAGAAAATGTTACTATCTCAAGATATTTGCTTTTAAAAGGGGCGTTTTGAGTCATAAATTGTTCTAGCTGTAAGTACTTAAACATAAAGCTATAAATTTGAAAAAAATAATATAATATAGGTCTTAATCTAAAGTCATCATGAAAAATATGTACAACGGATACTGTACCAATTAAAATTTAATAAAAATATAAAAGGTTTTCTATCTGCGTTTAAAATTAACTTTGTAACTCTAAAAACTTAATTAGACTACAAAACCCTATTTGTGGGCGTATCTGACACACCCTTAGCCAGTTTGTTTTAATAATATGAATAAATTCTAATATTGTATTGACTAAAAATCAGAATTAGGGAGCAAATTTTAGATCAAAACTTTCATTATACTTATCAAATAACAAATTTCCAATTTACTACCAACAGCTTGGACTACCTATGGTGATAGCAATAACTTCTTTTTTTCGTGTGGAACACCGAGTCGTTCAACGACACGAAGAACCCTGGTGTCAGAGATTTTTAAATCTATCGTCTAGGTAAATGATAAGTTATAGAAGAATGCTCTTAATCAAAGAGTATTATTGGTTTTACGAGTATTACCCAGCCTACGTCTCAAAGAACTACATTTAACAAATACTCTTTCTGCTTCTACGCTAATAGTTTAGAATGTTTTGATAGTTAAGACATATTTTTAGGTAACGAATGTCGAGTTTTCGCCATTCGAAAGCAAAAGTTGACTTGTTTTTGATGCGAGTTTTCAATGTGCGGGATCCGCGGATCCGCGTTTTGAAGGTGCGGGATCCCGCAAGGCCAAAAATAGCGCGGGATCCCGCGGGATTGCGGATCCCGCACTGCGGGATTGCAATCCCTACCTATAACTCGATTGTACTGTCAACGCGGGTGTTCCATCAACAGTGAAAACCAGCTAAATGAAATGGAATACTGCCAAATATCCCAATTAAGAGTAGCCTCTTTCTATCCTAACACATCCAATGTTAGTGGCAGAGGTCCTATTCTCGAAATCGTTATCGGTGATATAACAACTACTGTCGTAAAAATTACTTGAATGTTTAGGATAAAAAAATAGAAGATGAACGGCACAAAAAGGAACAAAAAATGTAATTTGCAAAGTCAAGCAACAGTAGTTGCTTTAAAATCTCTCACACTAGAATTGATCGAGTTGTTTGACTACACGGTGTCCCACGTGACCTTAAATATGTTTTTTAAACTAATAGTCGTTATGTAGATCATACATGACTTTTCGGTACTCATTCACATGATAATTTTAATGATAAAGATAATAGATTTTGAAACAAATTTATTCAATTCAAAAAAGGAAAAATAGGGTACAAGTTTATAAAAACCAACAATTTTGCAATGACTAGAATCATCTCCCGGCACGATGTGGCTGAAATAAGCTGTCACGCGTGATAATTGAGTTGTATCGTTCGGAAGAGAATGCAATTTGGCCGTGTTATATTGGACGACGGGGAATTTTAACTTGGCCGTGTTATGTTGGACGACGGTAGGAAGGTAAAAAATAATCGATTGTTAAAGAAATTGAAGTTTCTTCAAAAAAATATATTTTGATAGTTGATTATGCAATCTATAATTAATCGATTAATTGGTAATCAAATTGTTTTTTTTTTTCAAATTTTCTAGTAAGTACAGGTTTTTGACTTTTTTCGGGGCAAGTTATCAATAATCTAAACTTTATTTTAGGTCCCTTGTAATACTTTGTTTGTGCTGTATGATGTTTATTTTACCTGTAACGAAAAAAAATTTTTAAAGGATGTTGCTGTGTAAAGTCAAGTAAAAAATAAATAAAAAATCAATGTTGTTTAAAGGTACGTATAGTCGATAATCGATTTATTTATTTATAGTTTTTTTTTCTGACTAGAAATAATCGATTATGAAAATCGAGTTTTTGTTGCTAAAGTCACATCCCTGGGCGACGGAGAATTTTAACTTGAGCTCCACTTCACTGAGGAAGATGAAGCTGAAACGTTCGTTGAGAGCGTTCAAATTATGGAAGGAATTCCCGGTTCAGAGTTTAATGGGAGTGACAAAATAGATGATGCTAATGGACTGTCGCAATATGATAAGCAAATTAAAAACAGCTATTTTAAAAATTATCCTCGAAAAATCATTAAAGTTCAACCAAAAATTACGTTATCATGAGAATAATATAAGGATACATTTGTACTTAGAATAAATAAAATATTTTTGTTAGAGTGTTGGGCCTGTCCTTGACAAATATTGAATGAGCCGACAGTTTTGTATGAGGATATCGGTACTCAAAATTCACCGTATTTTTATGCCTGACCTAAAAAACATACTTCCATGGTTAACGGGGTTCTCAAGACTTCATAATCCAAAACGTTTCAATAACCGAAACGGAACGTCGGGAACAGCAAAAATCCCGTTCCGTGTGTCGCGCAAATTGCCGCGTCTCAAACGCAGACGTGACGGAATTAGTGCTGGGATGTACGAGCTATTACTTGCTAGTACGCTTTAGCATATACTATTTGGTCTATGGCTTTAGTAACAACTCATATTATTTAAACAAAATTTTTATTTCAAGTGTCACGCAAATTGCCACGTCTCAAACGGGGACGTGACGCAAGTAGTGATGGGATATACGAGCTATAACTTGCTATAGGAACAACTCATATTATTTGGACAAAAATTTCGTTCCAAGTGTCACGCAGGTTGCCACCTAACAAACGGAGACATGATGGAAATAGTACTGGGTTAAACGAGTTATTACTTGCTAGTACGTTTTAGTAATAACTCATTGTTTTAACAAAAATTTCGTTACAAGTGTCACTCAGATTGCCACGTCCCAAATGGAGACGGATCTAAAGACAAACTTCTACTTCTGTATCTGTGGACACCAAGTCACGAACTTAAAGATGTATTTTTTTTATACTTCTTAGAACTTTTTATGGTATCTGGAAATGGCAACCTAGGACTACTTATGTCTCTCATCTTTTGCAATGCAAAAAATGAAAATGGATATTCCATTCTGATTCCGATACTGCAGGCATTTATTTTGGAAGATACCCAAGAGATACTTTTGCTTACGATTTCAGTTTGTGATACTGCTACTAAATTATGAATACTAAGTAGCAAGTACCTAGTATTAGGTATCTGATGCTGATGCAACACTAATGACGTGTCACGATATGACGCGTGACATGTGATCACCGGCGTGTCGTGTCACTAACTAGCAACGGCTTTCCGTCAAAAACATTTTCTTTTATTTTCGCCATGACAGTCTTATTAAAAACGTTCTTTTCTTTCTGGTGACTGTTGACAAAGCGATTTAGAGAATGACACAGATTTGTTCATTTCTAGAGAACAAATAGGTAATTTGATTAGTTACTGTTTATAGGAATGGCATTTTTGTGTATGTTCTCGTTCACAATGACAAAAAAGTAAAACACTTTTTACACGACCACACTCGTCCCCGAGAATTTTACAATGCAGCCTAAAAAAGCAAACATTTTTGTTTACAATCGGTAAACATTTTATGCTGTCAATAACACAACCGCAGCAAAAAAAATCGCATATTTTTTGGAACGGGAAAAATTCATTGTTATATTTTCAAGTTTAGAAGTTATCAAAACCATCTCACTCCAAATAATATCCTGTCACTGTCATAAAAATTGTTTGCAAACATGGGGGTGAAAATTTTAATTGTGATTTATCGCTTGTTTGGCAGTTAGAAAAATAGTAACCTACACAGCCCTATATCACAGTTTCATTGAAAATTTTCGAGTACATTGGCATCGTTTTTCAAGTTTTTTCTTACAATACAAATACAAAAAGTTTATCACAGTAAATTTGCACAAATTAAAATGCTGGAGTATACAAATCCACACACTTCACAGAAAATGCATGTTTATAATTTGGAGTTACATGGTTTAGTTTTAGGTAATAAGTTCAAAACATATTAAAATTTTGACGTATCTTGGACCATCTCACTTTTTTATGACCCCCGCTGGGAATCAAACCCAAGTCGTCTGTTTACGAAATTAAGATACCCGTCTAGGGTACCCTAACTCCAGGGCTGTCAAAATTGTCACGTCTCGCGATTACGACGCGTGGCGCGCACGTGGCGTGACGTCATTCATATAACAAGAACACCCTTATGCTGATTTGCGCGAGATCTGAATCTTTAGCCCTTATTACACTGCCTTGCCAAAACAGCTCAATTCGATGTACACTGCTGGTTATCTTGAGTTTATTGTATAAACACCTGTAAGCTAACCAGTAATGTAAGCCTTATCAGGCCCTGTTATCATGGTAGTTTAATATTATCAACATTTCTTTTGTGGGTTGTGTAACTTATCACTTTGCAACAGATGCGTTCGATGTGTCGAGAGCTTTCGTGTCAAGTTTTTGACATGACATGTAGTCGTGATTATAGATTAGGTACACTCGAAGAGTGTGGTTATTCTGAGTGTGCAATAATCTACTCTTTGGTTTAGTTAAGTTTTAAATTGTTCTATGACACCAAAGCTATGAATCAGATCTTGATAAGGTGATTTCTGTTAGGTTCAGTAATATCATATCATTGACAGATTCGGAGTAGGTACGTAAATAAATCTACCAAATTAATACTCAAATCGACAACATAATGGTCAATTTCAAGTAATTACGTCATAAACATACCTAATTATCAATCTGTTTCTGAATTATGTGAGACATGAGGTCGAATAGGTTTGATTACTTCGATATCTTCAAAGTCTAGCAGTCTTTGATTCTACCGTTCAGCCTAATTTCTGCTATCAGTTGTTGTAATATCAAATGTAATTAGTCGAAATCAAATTTTAAGATGTCTATTAACAAATGTGTTGGAATTTGCAATCTATCACTCAATTTAATGTATCTAATATATTTTATTTACAAATAAACAGAGAATACTAAAGTTTTTTTATTTGATGTGAGGTTTATATTATAAACCCAAAAATAAATGAAAGTGCAGATTATTATCACCAAAAACCGTATAATGGTGAAAATATCCGAATAATTTTTATATCGCCATCAAATCGTGTAACTACACCAATACTTACATTAGCTGATCGCTATCAAAAATACACCTTTTATAACAAATTTGTGAAACTTGATACAAAACGTCCTTCATTTCACACCTGTTTAAGGTCAAAGAATTTTGAATCTTATGGAAATTGTAACTTGAGTTAGATTTGTGTAGGATACGTCCAATGAATACGTTACTTTGCTATCTACATAATCTCGGAAACCCCTAGCAGTTTACCATTAATCAAACTAGCTGCATATTTACGCCACTCATTGTGGATAACTTAACTTAAACTTATATAGGGTGAAATTTTACTAGTGAGCGATAGCAAAAACTCAGAACCGACTGGTGATAAGGAACAACTTTCCCCAAGAAACATAGGTCGAAATACGAAAAAAAATTTTGGACCTCCCATACAAACTTGCCGATCAGCTGATTTCAGTTACTATGGGAAATCCAAAATTTTATTACGTATGTCGACCTATGTTCCTTGGGGAAAGTTGTTCCTTATCACCAGCCGGTTCTGGGTTTTTGCTATCGGTCACTAGTAAAATTTCACCCTATATAAGTGCAAAAGACGAAGAGTATTTTTGAATATTTACCTGCGTGTTTAATATTATATAGGCAAAATACTTTTTGGGCTTACTTGTGGTACCTGGGTGCCCATTAAACCCTAATATAATAGCAGCAGTAAAAGGTACATTAAAAAATTACAAACGTGGTGAACATGGTCAACAATCTTCATAAATTAGTGTTCAGCCAGCTGACAACAGTGGTTGTTGATTATGAAAATGAAACTTATGTGCAACCATAACTCGAAACCTGGCTCAGCGTTACACCTCAACAGAAATTCTCCGAAAATTTCAATAAAGGCTCATAGGTCTACTACGGTTATATAGGGTTTAGAACTATGCGCCCGAATCGTGCTGGTAATCTGTGCCACCTGCGTAGCGTTCCCGAAGCGTTGAATAATAGAGCCCAGTTTAATAGACTCCCAGTAAACATTGACAAATTGGACACGACAAGGGATGAATTTTATTTCGATAGTGGATTTGGTGATATTGAAACTGATGAGCGGAATCACGATAAAAAAGAAATTTGTCTTTCCAAAACGTAGAAAACCCTACTACAATTACATTTTCATTGGTTATGGACAAATCACAAAAGACATTTATGAGCGTAATATAAGTTTAAATCTGTTTTACTAAAATCCTACAAAGAGTTTAATGTACGCTGGCTTCCCATGCAATTAATATTTAAGAATAACCAAGTAGTTCGGTCTCATAATAAAAAAAAAGGTAAATTTCTCTTATTATATTCTCTAGGGCGGAAAAAATCTGTGCCCACTTTGACCCCATTTTCGAAACGATTATTAGGAACATTACAATAGACCAAAATGTCGAACTTGGTTGTCCTTTTAATCCGCAAAGCCCGAATTCGCTGAAGCTCTCAAAGCCCAATCAAAAATTTTCCAATCAGCATTATCTTCGGAAAGAGTCAGCTCAGGCCTTAATGAACTCATTATAAAGTTGGTAAGGGCGACAGTAAGGTTTGGTGCAATGCAGAGACTAAAAGTCGATCGGCAAAAAAGAAATCTAGATTACTTACCATTGCAACATTTGCAACAGACGAGGAATATTGTTCAATCACGAAAGGAATTGTTTGAATTATGACATCAAATATTTTCAGCGCGGGTCGTCATATCCCATTCTATTTGGAACTCAAGTTGATCTATACAAAGGTGTGTTTAATTAATGCTTATGTTACGTGATTATAACTCTACTACTCTTTCATACATGCTTAAGCTTTTGGTTCCGTTTCCGGGGCTATTCTTATAACGAGCCGGGTCCATTTTTCGTTGATGGTAGATTCCAATAAAATCGAAAAGAAAGGGTAGAATTAAAGGCGAGAAAGAATCGCTAATTGCTCTCTACTTAAATACCCAATTCCCTCGTTTCTCACGGTCGGCCGCTAGTCTCTAATTAATTGACGGCGACTTTTCATTCCCCAATTGAAGGAGGGTGTTAATGAAAATCGTATTTTAGTCATCCGACACCGTGGGTACGGGGTTTTGTGAAAAAATGAGGGTAGTTGATGAATCATGGGTGGTGTAAATAGTGGGTGTGGGATCCGGTGTCATGTTTCTTTGGGGATTGACCAGTGCAAAGTTAAAGAAAATCAGCTGAGTCATACCTACTTAGTTACAATTAGTATAATCCTTACTGAAGATACTGCTTTATTAAGTTAGTAAGTCGAAACCATTCATATTTGTTTGAGTTAGGAAGCGATAGAATTTGAGATTTATTCACGAGGAGAGTGAATCTGAAACTGAGAATAGAATACGTTTTGGAAATAAATTAGGCTTAGTGCCATTGTCTGTCTGAAAGCTCAATGAACCAGAAAATCTCGGTCTTGATCGCAGGAACAAAGAACCCTGGTTCAAATTATCACTCAATTTATCAGAAGACCGAAGAACGTTGGTTCAAAAGAGTCGCTAGTTCCAACTACGAAGGCTAGCTCGAAAATAACTTGGAACCTAGAAGTAACTGAAATAAACCAGACAAAAGGTAACCTGACCCAGTATCGGATTTTACGGCGACCTGAGCTTAAGCGATCGATTTTCATTTACTTGCCCTAGATTGTTTTGAGTTATCTTAAAAGGTTTCTTTTGGATTGTGTAGGTATTTTTTAATTTTAAACACCGAAATAAAGTCTATTTTCACTTCTATAAATAAAGCTTCGGTTGGACTATACCTAAGTATAGAGAAGAGATAGAAGGGGTCTTCTAATGTTATGTTTCCAAATTACCATTAGCGCTTGGCAATTCATTTGTATTATTTGTGGTGCAGATGTCCTGACCTCCAAACTTCAATTTTCAGAAGCACTCAATTATGATAACTCAGTAAGCTATGTTGTCCACTACATAACTAAAAAACTCGTGTTTTGCACAACTATTAGTAGGTACAAGTATTACATTATGATATTCAGGTATTCCTTTTTCATCTACATCTCAATCGATTCCACTTAGGTCTCAGACGTTGCTATTCGTATCAGTACCTATCAACTCGAACGATGTCCAATAATTCATCATTACCAGTAGCAGATCGGGTTACGGAAGCGATGTGGAACAGATCGGTTTTGCGGTGCACTGGTCGGCTGGTCGTCAGACTGGTACGCCATCAGTCTAGGAGATAAGATAAATGGAATTGATGACTGTCTAGAACTAAACGAAGAATGGATTTCTTGTGTTAGCAAATGTTTGCTGCAAAAGAAAGTTCTTTTTTCTCAAGGTCATCATTCAGGTTTTCATCCTGTGGTATATCATATCTGGGCAAAGGGTTAATCCAAGCGCCATACCAATGTTAACCTAAAAACTTCATACGTTGATATGGTTGTACAAAACTTTAGCTAGAAAATACTGATAAAGACAAACTGACCAACAGAGTAAGTGAGGTTAGCGTCCATTTAAATATAGGTACTGAAGCAAATAAATTAAAAAATATTTGCATCTGCTCCACAACAAAGTCAAAACAAAACTGCCAAATCGGCAATTAACTGCACTCATGCAAAAAAGTAAAACATAATGAACACTCAAAGAATCCCATTAAAGCTGGACCCCTGAAGAGATTTAAAAAGAACTAGCGCTATTATTTTTATTTGAATAAAGCGACGTCATCGACAGAGAGATGGAAAGAGAGAGGGGATATAAAGAATAAAAAAACCGCCAATAATAAAATTATCGGGGAACCGCTGGGCTATTAAATGCAGACCGCCCGTGAAATATACGGACAGGGCTCTAGTGCCAGCGTTCGGGTAAAGGAAGATGGTTTATTGGTAGGAGACGCGATGTTTTTAATGGTCTCATAATTTATGGTAATCTGAATTTGACTAAGATTTTTGAAAACTAAGATTTTGCTCGCTCAATGCAAATACTTGCTCAACGGTAGCATATGTAGTGCAGAGGCTAATTATTTTTACATAAAACATCATGGTATAAAAATAAGTGTCGTGTTTATGTACAACTCAAGTCATGATGTGTAAACATTACGTAAATTATGCACTGGAAAACAAATGTGTTCATTTATGATTACCAAGGTTCATAATTTTAAATATTTATACACTTATAAACTCCGCTTAGCATTCTTCAAAAATAAACACGAACAATGCCCGCTTTTGCGCCTACAACAAGTTAAGCCCCATATCGATAGACTGTGCGATATTTATGCTTACTTTATGCAGCCGAGAATGTTCTCAGCTGGGGAATTTACCAGCTTAATTCATTTAGCAGCTCAAAAACTTGTGGATATTCTGCTTGGCTAAAATGTACACCAGAATTTCATGTTTATGCTCAAAATGGTTTTCGGATACGGTGTTCGGATTAGAGTTTTGCACGAAAGTGATATCTGGTTTTGCCCTCGTGTCCGGTTCCACGTAGCTTTGTCTGCAAAATGTTAGCAAAAAGCAGCTTTGGACTTTGATTTACAAGTTTAGCAGCCGTAAACAGCAAAATTGTGTTGCAGAACCGCATATTCGTATATATTGTTTTCATTCTCAATTCGACGGTAGCTGTGAAATAGCAGCTTTAAATTTGTTCACCGCAAAATAAAATGACCTAGTTCACTTACTTTATATACAGTGCTGTACCTGTCATCAGAGCTTCCCATTAAAACAAATTGCCACCAATTTTTCACACACCATTAAACCATATCACCATAATTCATGGGAACTGAACCCATATATTTCCACTACAATTTATTACCACGATGACTCTATTTTTCTAAATTAACATTCATATGTAATCACTTGCCAAAATATTCCTATTTTTTACTATGAATAGCATTTTGGTTACAATTTTATGTTATACAACCCTAAATGTTAAAATAGTTCTTGTTGCTAAGCGTATAGTGATAGAAACACTGCAATTTACTTTAAATACAATACTATCATTACCAATTTTGTAAGTAGTGTTGATATAAGAAATATTAACCCTTATGTAGACGACATAGGGGTAGAACATGCTGCAAATGATGATAGTGGTGATATGGTCGAAAGTGGGGTCAAAGTGTGGGTTACAACAATAAAATAAAATGGTTGAACGGTTCGCTCTTGTACAATGGCGGGGTTCAAATCGATTAGTAGTGTGATAATGGACTTAGAGTAAGCTAACTATGAATTTAGAGTTTTAGAAGAATTTACCTTAATTCATAATCTCTTCCTGTTTTGGAGTGATGTAGAAGTACGGTGTCGTAGATTCTTAAGTATATCTGTAACAATAAAATGATAAAATATTTACAGTCTTTCAGACTTATTTTCTGAAATAATCATTTGCTTAAACTTCATTCAGTAATAGCTTCTGATTTCATATTCAAAATTCAGTTTTTAAATTTTCCGCATATTCATTGCGCAAAAGGCAAATTTTAGATCGCTTTTTAAAAAAATTTATATACTGCAAACTGCAAAACAGAATTTGTTAGATGTTCATAAAATTATGGTGGCACTAGTTCTATTAGAATCAAACCCCCATGCGATCACTCGATAAAGTTTCCATGTTAAAACCCTTTCAATTTGTGAATGAGGGATTACTTCGCTACTTTTTTTAAATTGTCTTTGTTTACATTGTGCTGACTAGCTCTTTAAAATATATTGTTAGCATGATAGCAATCTATCAGTCAGCGAGGTGGGTAAATATGTATGTGAGAAATTATGAAAATTCTATCGTTATGCTGGACGTTAAAACTGTGTGGTGTATTCACACGATGTAAGTAAACAGAAAGAATACCTAAGGCGCCGTGTGGCTTAGAATAGCGTCACCAGATCTTTCTCGTGGGTGTAGTAAGAAGCGACTAAGGGATTTGAGAGTTGATGTGTATCGCAATTTTTCATTGACATTGGTCTCGATTTCAAGTAGGTACATACTTGTTACTGGTTACTAACGCACTATAAAAATAGTCTTCTTAGATAGGCACAAACCCCTACTATATTACTTTTGCATATCTCTATTATTGATAATACCTTTTTGATTCTTACTTATCAAAAAGTTCACAAAAACATTTTACACCTTGCTTTAAATCTGATTTATTGTTGTAATCATTTCAATATCATTTATCATTCCCAATACAACATTTTGACAACACCTTGCCTCGTAAACGGTAGTCAATTCCCAAATCACGCACTCGACTTTGTTGAGCAGAAAAATAAATCATCGAACACATTCAACACTTGGAAACGTTTCAATTCAAAAAACTATGCTCATTGCATCGCTAACAATGAAAATCGCCATAACAAAACATCCGATGGGAATGGTGCAAGTTGTAAAATACGAGGATAAAGATGTAAAAAGTGTAACATATATTTTAATGGGTGAAATAGCCTCCGAAACCGATAAACTTTTGCTTTCGATAGTGTTAAACTTTTATCCTAGAATCATCAAAGTAAATGGAAACACTATTCCCAAAAATTAAGTGGTAAGGTACAAATTCAAAGTTACTCTATTATTTTTATTCACTAAATCTTTAATAATCGTTCTGTTTAAAATTTTCGTTTCATTGTACTATATCTCCTATCAAATGTTGAATCATATTTGATTGGATTACTAGGTACCTAATTGGCAATGGCGAGCACCATTTAAAATATATCTTTCATCCTACAAGTTGGACCAATCGCAAACAGCAAAAATCGCCATAACAATGCGCTGAGCTTTGTATACTAAAAATAAAATGAAACTGTATTGCAATTATTATTTGGATTTAAGTACTGGCATTGTTTTATCACGACACAAACATTGAGTGGGTTGCTAAATAATCTTTTAGTTTAATTAAAGTTTGTTTTACTCGGCATACGAAACAAGATATTCAAATTACATGTCAAATATGCCAGCATATTTACATCGTGAATACTTGAATTGAGTCCTGAGATCTTCAGACTTATTTTCGTACAAGTATATAACATTTCGTACAAGGACTTAATGTCTAAATGTTTCATAAATACTTCTGTCAACGCAGCGTTGTGCGATATTTATGCGCTAACGGATGCGTCTGTCAAACCGTTATACTTAAACCGTATTTGTATGAGAACAAGATAAAAAGTTGTATTTTCAAACGCAACAGATAGCGCTGCGCTATAATAACGCAACAACTGATGTTATGCGTGTATAGCGCCTTTTCAGATTTTGAATTGAAAATGACTATAAACTGAAAAATCATGTTCTTACAACAACAATTTTTTAACTTCCTTATAACCAACAGCTTGCATATATCTTAAAAATTTCTGATTTTTAATAACTATGGTTGCATTATAATCATAAGAGACTATAAGTCCATCTATTTTAGCGTCTATAAAACCGATCTTAAAACCATGCAATGTCCACTTGATGAAAAGCATCACAATCCAAAATCGATGCGACCCTATCAAGCCAGCCCTTCGTACGGGTCTGTATCTTATTTTGGCAGTTCATGGCAAATTGCTTCTAATCGCGATTGGTCTCCCTTCAAATCCCTATACGTAAAACCCTTATGCTTTTATATTGATGGAGATACGTGCAGTATGATATAGGAAAAGTTTGAAAGACTAATCAATGAAATCAAATTGACAAAATTTGTAATGTGGCTGCTAAGAAAATGATAATAAGGGATAATTACATGTGAAGCATATATAAAAAAGAAGATGACGGTTATTTAAAAAAATTAAGGAAAGGCAATATTGAAAAGCTTCTTGGTTTTTTGCAAGCTTTGATTTTTTTAGAACTGATGTTTTAGCCACATAGTATTTGGTTAAGCCTTACGCTCCACAAGGACACAGAAGACCAATCGTCATCCTGTTAACTATCAAAATCTACAGACGTATTTTAACCTGCCTATATTACAAACTCCGCTAAAAAGGACGGCCAGGCAAAATAACAATGTAAACACGTAAAATAAACAGCGTCAGACCATAATAATACGCGTACACTTTATCATCGCAGCTATCTATAGGAGTACTAAGGGTAGAACCGATGCAGCGATTAGCGAATTTACCCGGCAGACCGTACGTAAGGGCGATAAGGGCCTGATAACACTCAGTGCAGATGCTAGCTATCCCATACACACCTACCCAGAGTCATTTAGGCCCATTGCCTACTAGACCTAGTTATTGGTAAAAAAGAGTTTTATCTACATACAAAAAACCACTCGATACACGTTTAACTTTGGTAAACTAACTCTAACAATTTTTTTTACGGTAAAGCCCCGTGGGCCTGATTTACAATCACAAATTAGACACTGTAAAGTCACTTTAAGTTCCAGTTAGCACGTAAAGTCTCTTCTTTTTTATGCAAGCTCATTTTTATAAATTTATTTTGAGTTAATATTTTGGCTACATAATATTTGGTGAGGCCTTATGCTCCACAAGGAGATAGAAGACCAATCAATAGTCATCATGTTAACATAAAAAAACTGGCCAAGAGCGTGTCAGACACGCCCACAAATAGGGTTTCGTAGTCAACGTTTAAATATCAGGTTTTTCAGCATTACAAACTTAATTTTGTTGCTGGTTTGTTAGCAGCAGTATGATGACCAACCGCAAATAGAAAAACTCAATTTTTTCTGAAACCTTTAAGGGTACAATATCCGTTATAGTTTTTATTGTAACTTCAGATTGTAAGCTATATTCCATATTTATTTCAAATTTTTAGCGTTTATACTTTAGAAGTTACAGCTGGAACAAATTATGGGTCAAAAACGCCCTTTTTGAAAGCAAATATCTCGTGACAGAAACATTTTAGTGACTTTGTTTCAAAGAAATTTCACCTTAGTTTTAAAAGACCTATTCAACGATACCCTACTCAATATTACAGAAGAAAAAAAATTTTTTTGCCCCCCCTTTCACTTGTATGGGAGGGGATCCAAAAAACATTTAAATTTTTTTTTTTTAACATTTCTATATTTGGTCAGACAGACAGACAGACAGACAGACAGACAGACAGACATGACGAAACTATAAGGGTTTCTAGTAGACTACGAAACCCTAAAAAACAAACAGAAATACAGACGTACTTTGATCCGCCTATTTTTACAAATTCCGCTAAAAAAGGACGGCCCAGGCAACATAACAGTGTAAACACGTAAAATAAACAGCGTCAGACCATAATAATACGCGTACACTTTATCATCGCAGCTATCTATCGTAGTACTAAGGGTAGAACCGATGCAACGATTAGCGAATATACCCGGCAGACCGTACGTAAGGGCGATAAGGGCCTGATAACACCTAGTGCAGATGCTAGCTATCCCATACACACCTACCAAGAGTCATTTAGGCCCACTGCACATTAGACCTAATACTTAAAAAAAAATTGATCGTTTTGGTAAACTTGTTCAAAAAATATCTCCATACAAAAAAACGCGTTTATCGTGCATCTTAATACTACTTAAAAGTCTTAATGTAATACCCAGTATGTCTTACTTTGTATTAACGTTGAATTTTACTTGACACAATTTAGACACTGTAAAGTCACGTTCTAGTAAGCACGTTTATTTAATTACATTAGATTTATTACAAAATGTTTCTGTTTAGTTTTTGTGGCAAATATATGCGTCTAACAAACTTAGCACAATATTTCCAACCTGCTGCCATGCGTCTCATCTTAAAGTGATGTGACGTAGGTATTTCTTGGATAGGTCAACAACAAAAAAAAATTTGTCTATTGACACGATGATTATTTATAGTTCTAAACTTGGTCTTACATTGTCAATGCGTATAATTTTACAGGACCAGTAGGTAAAATTCATTGACAGAATTGGACCTACTGGGTCTAATAGGCAGTAGGTCTATTGAAATACTTCTTACACTACCGCCATCGCGATCGAAACGCCTTGAACAATGTTCATTGCTGTTTCATCAGCGATAAGCGTTCGTGTAAGCGAGGAAAAACGTTAATGGACTTCCGCGAGGGATCGGTGCATCGCTGCGATGGCTGGATCGCGTGTGTAAGAAATGTTAATAGTATCGCGAATTATTTGCCTACTTTTATTGCTTTGTGCTGTGATAGCGGTAGCTTGGTTGGAACTAAGCAACCGAGCTTTGATGAAGCCTGTAAGTCGGTGTTTAGTTGTGAAATGCCTACAGTTCGTATTGAATTGATTAAAGAATTCCATGTCATAGACATTTTATAAAGGAAAATATTAAGTAGGTACCTAATACGACAACTGTCGTGCAGAATCATTAATGTCACATTCCAACAATCTTAAAGTCTACGACTGAACTATTTGCTGGTGAGTTGCTAACCTTGTTTGAATTAAAGATACATACTCATCAAGTCATCATATATCACATTACCCTATAGACGGCAAGCATCCTACAAGGCACACCGTTTTTACCATCACTACTTACCTACCTAGCCGTCATCTTTAACTTAAAACAAAATCCATGATGCCATCATTATCAATTCTGCCTTTATTTGTACTAAGTCGCTTTTCTCTACAATTTTATATTCCATTTAGCTTTCTAAGCAGTTGTCTTTCCTAACAAACTTAATGCAAAGCCTATTACAGTAGGATAAACAAAGGTGACTTGCAGTTTTGATGTTAGCTGCTCTATAATTTGTTTGAGTTTCCGTTGAAGCCTTACGCTTTGAAGAATGTATAGTAACCCACTTTCAAAGAAATACTTTCTTGTTTGATATGACGTAATTCAGGTATAGGTTTTGAAATGGTGCTACACTTAGTGCTACACTTAGCTACATTAAAAATGATAACACAAAAAATTGATTCAATGTCATGGTACACAAATGTCACAGGCTCAAAAGGTACCTACCTATACAAGTCCCTTAAAAAATATTATTGTTAGAATTTCTACAAAATAGTAAACCTCATTTATCATCAATGTAGAGACTTTATCCAAAACCAAATAAAAAAGCATTGTTGCTTACGGTGCATTAAAGCTATTAACAAATATTTTCGTAATGAACCAACTCAAATCATTCAAGCAAATGCACAGTTTGTTTCTGCTGATAACCAATCAGCATTAGAAAGCTAAAAGCTTAAAATGACTAATGTTGCAACGATAAAACGATCATTGTCTTAAAGGTTAAAAAGATTGATCGCCTGATAGATTTAGGTGAGGTTTTAGGGCCAGTAGGGCTTGGCTGTTTCATTGCAAAATTAAGTGCAATGTGTGTTTATTTACATACTGTGTATCTATCTATATAAAAAACTATGAAATGAAGGGTTTTTACACACGGTTTGTTTTATTGAGTGCCTTATATTTTGGTGATGTTGCAATGACCATGTTCACGGGTAAACACGAGTGAGTAAAAAAACCCGTCAGTATGTCTTATTTTTTGGGTGTTCATAACCACGGAACTTAAAAATCAAGTGTTCAATTAAATTTCAGTACCTAGTTGAAGCAATCGGTAGGTTGTTATATAAAAAAGAAATAAATTATATGGACTGAAATGTCTCCTTTAAAAAATAACAAGCTGAATTGTACCTCCAAAAGTATTAGGCAAGTACAAAGGTTGGAGTACAAGAAAAGCACGATATAGTATAACTACAATAGTGCCGTTTAAACGTTTATTTAAAAGGAAATCAAATCGCTTTTTATAGGAAATGTAACAATATTTCCAATGCATCCACAAAAGAAATACAAAACTTATTCTTCAAAGTCTTCAATCCCTTAACCCTGAACGCTCAAACAGAAACAGCATCAAAAGTCAAACAAACAAGATTTATCCTCATTATGTATACTTTTTTGTTTGCCCGGATCGCATTATACCGAACAGTCCGGATTGATTCAGATCCGCAGGTCGGGAGATGCATAATACATGTGACCTTACGATCATGCTGGTCGCTGAATATGTGAGGGACGAGGAATTGTAATCAGTACTGGAAGAGACAACGGCTAAGCTAAACTTGAAATACAATGACTGGGCTCTTGTTTTATTTCAAGTTCGTCGTTGACTTATTGAAGCCGTGTAGTAGTGGTTCAAAGTACTCCACAGCTAGACAGCTAGTCCACTCAGGATGTTTCGTAAAAGACAATGTAGAGATAGGTAGACTTCTTAACGTTGCCTGACTTACTGCTACTTACCGTAACCAACAACATGGTAGCAGTCAATTCACCTACGACAGAATTTCTAAATAAGGTTGATGCCCCCCCCCTCCCCTAAACCCTTGGCTCTTATATAATTAAATCGAGAATTTTTTATTTTTTTTCATTTTTTTCGCAAAAATATATGATTTTCTCAAAATGGCCCCCCCCTGGGCCAAATCTTGTATCCGCGCCTGCGTCTGCCTTTTGCACAACAAAGCCAAACTCCATTCCAATATGAAATTTGGGAGACACAATAAGTTCAACAGGTATTATGAAGGAAAGTGCTTTATAAACATATTTTATTCTTCTGCATCAAATCGATGTACAACAAATAAATTTTATTTGTCTACATATTGCATTACATTACATACGAAGGATTTCTTCCAGTACCATTTATGTATCTTTGCATCACCAATTGCGGCATGAGCTCGAAGCTTGAAGGGTTTTGACATTACCTACCACTCGCAGGAATATCCGGCTACCGATTCACATGGTAATAAGCTCCAAGTTTATTTCACTGTGCAAGACTTAGCGTTAAATTATGCATATGATCCGCAAAAAGAACGTCGAGATACGGTGAGAGTTAACAAGGTAGCTGCTGGGTTTGGTGACAACGAAGTCTGAATTGATGAGCAATGAAAACAATAAAAAAACTTTCAGAATTGGAAAATTGGCGCTTAACAACTATGCCTCTACAACCAAAACCATAAGAATAATGAAGTATCTAACAGCGAACATTCTAAAATTGTAACACATTTTTGTTTCGATTAATGATTAAATTATGCAAACGACTCTACACTTTATCAAAACTTCGATGCAAACCCGCGTATGCAGAGATTTTGGTTGTGTAACATCCGTATCTACTTACTCTAATAAGTAAGCCATAATGATATCAAAACGAAGAGATGCTTTTATCAGCAGACACAGTGTTGCTAAGTACTTGAGAAGCTAGTTGGTACTTGGGACATACTGGGGTTAAGTATGTAGCTTCTTTTATGAGTGTTTATGATGCCTTTGGCGGTATAATTTATTTTTAGCCTTCACTTATACCTTACGCAGGCAGGCATATAATCTGCAACTTTCCTGACTTGATCAGTTGATAGAAAACC
This sequence comes from Phthorimaea operculella, assembly GCA_024500475.1. Taxonomy (NCBI): domain Eukaryota; kingdom Metazoa; phylum Arthropoda; class Insecta; order Lepidoptera; family Gelechiidae; genus Phthorimaea; species Phthorimaea operculella. Next base: position 627,649 of record JANFCV010000018.1, on the reverse strand, counting down.
AGACAGCCAGTAGTGCCTATAAGCGATTTAGATGATAATTTTAAATTGCAGGTATCACCAGCACATCGACTTACAGCAGAAACTGTTTAGTAAAGGTGCAAGTTCGTTAGGTGCGGCCGATGGCAGCCGTACGCTGCTACGGCCATGCGTCTGACACATGCTGCCAAAGGGGCTATAGTCGTAATATGATAAAGTATGGCGTGCGTCTGTCGCACCCCTCGAAAGCGCCGTCATATACCCTGTCATACTGCGACTATAGCCTAATCGGCACCGGACCGGACGATGTTGCGGTTCGTGACAGCCACCATAAAAGTGACAACTTGGGCTTTTTGATGGGGTAACGTGTACCATGACATCCGGATTTTGTACGGGATTTTATAAACTCCTTTCGCTAAAATACAGGATCCTACAAACTACCGGAAATTCATGTAGGTAGGTTATCACGTGCCTTGCCTACTGGTTTATCAAGACACTAGCAGCCCGTTAGTGTTTATACCCGCTGAAACTGATTTTCCTGTGAGTATATTACATTTTCCCGACATGTATAATACGTACCTATAACACTGCCCCTTCAACCATTCTATCTATTAAAAACCCGCATAAAAATCCGTTGCTTGGTTTTAGAGGAGTTGGCAAATTCCACGACAGGCAGACAAACAAAGAAACGCAAAAAGCCACATCAGTCTAAACTATGTTTTGATTACCAAAAATTATCCATTGGGTATACGTTTATTATTATGTCCAAACATCACAAGATACAGACAAAACAAGATTACTGTGACACGACACAATTCAATGCAATCTATATTATCATTTTCAAAACACTTTGTCCAGGTGGTGCCCGATATTGGATATTCTAAGAACGTTTGGCTTTGTTATGACTAAAGCGCTACTGTTTGATAATTTTAATCAAAATGCCAACCTGGCTTATTGTTTCAACTTGCTTAAGTTTCTGTCTGGGCACTATTTTGTTGCTAGCTGATAATAAGCCACTGCTTAGCAAAGCCAGATTTAGTATCTTATTTCAAATGTACAGTACATACATACCTATATCACGCCTATATTCCTTGCGGGGTAGGCAGAGCGTAAACGGCTTTAAAAAACGGCCATTTATATCACAATAGCACTCCCAAAGAGGGTTGATGTCAGACAAGCGGCTACGAGTATTACCAAATGATTTTGTGCTCTAACAAAACTTGTTGCACTGATCACAACCGATTTGATTGACACTTATGATGAATTTTGTATTTTAGGTACAGAATTGTATCTATTTATGGCGCTAAAAATTACATAGGGTACAACTTTCGACTAAGTTATTATATTCTCTCTACTCAAAGAAACCATCCCTACCTTCTTTTATTAAATCCATGACTGGTCTAATCGGATTTTGATGTCCATTTTATCAATGGTTTTACGAGCAATAGATCTGGCTAATGAGAAATCTTTTATTAGGCGTATTATTGTCATCCTAAAACGGTTGTAAAAGGGTAGATGGGGACAATCCGAATTCCTGGCTTGTAAGTGTCTTCGTAAATTTTACTAAGAGATTTAGTAAATGGATAAGGAGAAAATATAATTAATCATACTATCACTCAAAGATGTTACTTAACTTTATAAAGTTATATTACATAAAAAAAATTATAAATGTACGGACAATCGCTTTTATTTCTAGTGATTGCACGATTTATGGTACCCTTATTTTCGAAGCGTCGCGGCAACGACGCCGTCAAATTTTGACGGCGTTGTTGTCGCTGCGATCTTGTAGAAAAACCCGACCGCATCCCATACAAACTCTAAGCTTCTCAGCGCGCTGTCAACGTGACGGCGTCGTGGCGCGCCGCAACGGCGCCGACGCTCGGTCTTTCTGGTTCCCCATACAAACCCTACAAACCAGTCATTTGAGACGCGCGTCGTTGTCGCTGTCGCTTGGTTTTTAAGCCTACCATTATAGGTACTTACAATTATAGCTAAGACACCTATGTTTGCGTTGAAGTGAAATAAAGCAATAGTCTTTTGAAGTGCTATAATCTTAACAAGCGCAATAAAATTCACAATAGAACCAATCTCAAAAAGGGCAAAATTTATAGTCTAAGAGATCTATAGAACGTCTTCTAGGGATGAGCCGATTATTCGTATTCGGCAATTCGGCATCTTCGGCAGATTTACCGAATATTCGCTTTCAGCCGATTCTTCTGTGAAATATGTCACGAAATAAAAACGTATCCTTTTTCAATGTATTGCATTATAATTTGTTATGTCAAGACAAGCAGTAAACAGTGAAGTTGTTTAAATTTGTGGTCAACGTTGCTAATGCAAAAAGTAAGAGGGGTAGTGAGCGGAGTGGCCCGGTGCCAATCAGCGCGTAATTCGTAAAAAAGTTATGCTCCTCATTATTTTATATGGACATCGATTCCTGCCGAATTATTCGGCCGAATATTCGTATTCGGTGAAGCCTATGTTCGGCTCATCACTAGGTACTGTCTACACGTTTAACACCAAAGGTTACTCCATTCTCAGTAATAATTTTCCTTTAGAAATCGCTTAGATGGGCTAAGAGTCAAGAATGAGCTCGCCCACGTTGTGTTTTGCATAGATTTCTAATTATGAGTAAGTACCTAATAATTTATGTTCGGCATATAAATATTTCGTTAGGGTATGAATCAGGTTGTCGTCAGTTGATAAGCTCTTTCAAAAGCTTTTAAAACTTTGAAATGTATGAGTAATTCTAAAACTGGCTAAACCTTGAATTTGTTTTACTGCCTTTTCTGGATAATAAGTCATCCACGAATTTAATGATTTTAGATCAACAGTGTCCAATTTGTGCCTGTAGTTAAGGTACAACCTCACTTTTTAATTACAGTAGTTAATTTCGACGACAGTACCTAACCATAACCATAACAGCCTAACCATAACCATAACAACAGTCCACTGCTGGACATGGGCCTCCCCCTATCGGGGGGTATTGCCATACTCACCACGCTTGGCAGGCGGATTGGCGAGCGCAGTGCATGATGTTGCATTGACAGAGAACGCTGCTGCCCATTCCCTGGATAAGTATCCCTTAGTCGCTTTTTACGACACCCACGGTTAGAATTGGGGTGATGCTATTCTAAACCGGCATCACACGGCAACGACAGTACCTGTAATAATATATTTTTTGTCTGATTATGTCGTTGGTTGCCTTGAATCCTCTTATGAATCAACACAAATAGTCTGTCATTGTAATTAGTTTATTAGACTCTTTAACTCGTTATGTAGTACTTTTTTCAGCAGCTGCCCAAAAAAACTGAGGCCTACGCCATGGTTAGCTATGTCTATATCAATATTTTGAACTGAATCTGTGCACGATCATATTCGAACCAGGTCAATGCGCCTATTCCTCTCATCTCTCCCAATCCCGGACCGTTGACACATCCAATTTAGCTTTCACCAGCTCACCAGCCGGTGGGCCAATCAACCAATTACAAAGTCACAAAGAGGATTTGTCCCATTAGCTCATTGGAGGAAATTAACAATTGCTCCGACTCTAAATAAACTCGTCCAGTTCGTTCCGTCATGTCAGTTATCGTTTGTCTTGTATTCGTCGGTTAAGGGGAAGCACGAGAGGGTAAAAAATAAACTGAAGTACCATGACTGTTCGCATATGTCACATTTTGTCAGCTATCAACCCCATACTAGAAAACATGTCATTAAAAAAATATAGACTTTATACCATAGCATTAACTTCAAATTCTTTCAAATTCTTTCTTTATTAAATAAACATAATTGCTAATAGGTAAAACTATACAAAACAATTATGAGAGGCTAATCTATTTCCTAAACTAAGAATAGAAATTCCTGTGTCTTAGGTAAACAGTCAACCAACATAATTATTCTAGATAATAAAATACAATAATGATTAAATACTACTATACAGTTTTATAATAAACTTAAATACACTATAAAATATGCCATAGCATTATCTTGATTTTGACAGCTGTCAAATATGGTCTATTCAAACGGCTTTACTGTAAGAATTTGAAACTGTAAAGTTCAAAATATTGGAAGATCAGGGTCACACCTAATCTTCCGGTTCAACAGGAAACTTCGCTATCTACCATAAAAAGAGCTATTTATAAAACTTTTAATAATAAAAGGAAATGTTAGGCAACAAATCTCTGAATGAAATCAATGGATAATTTTGTGTTGTTTCATAGAAGCAGATTTACTCTGAAAAAACATTCTAGACAGCTAACCTAAAACATACCTAATTTTTTTTCACGATTCTCCATTTTCTTTTTGTTAAAAGAGCCAATTCGAAAACATCTTTATCTATGACGAGTAAATTAAGACAAACCCTCCCCATAACATCTTTTTATAAGCAAAATGATTTGTGATAATCTCTTGCTCTAATGACGTCGTTTTACCCAAAAGATGATAAACTATTATAACACGAAAAGCTATTATAACAGGTAATATTCGATAACCGTTACCGTTAGCCACCCTCTTTTCCAATAACCCTAAGCTACATAAACAACGTTACGTTATTAATAAAAATAACTTACGTAAACGCGAGTATAATAGGATTAGGTAATATAACTTGCAATAACGTTACAAATAGGATTCGTTATTGGGAATATGACAATTCGGAATTTCATGATCTTAAATTAGTCAAGGACATAATGAGTCATGAAAATGTTACGTACAAATACGCATTACACCTTTACCGGCAAAAGAATAACCTAACACCTGACCCACCTGAAAACCAGATTGAGCTACAGAATATTAGTCCAGCAATTGAAGAAGAGATCTCTGTGACTCCAAATGTCTCCAACGTCAAACACTCTTATGCGAGCAAAGTTCAACTGCAAAACGAGCCAAGAGAAGAAAGAAAACTACGAGCATCTAAACAACCTTCACCAGTAAATTTAAAGAACTCCCAAATCATATCACACCCGAAAGTCATAAAGAAAAAAGAAACTGTTCAAACAAATAGTAACAAAACAAATACCGAAAAGTTTGAGCTTAAGAAATTACTGTATAAACTTAAGGAAATAATCTTAAGTGAGGTAAGCTTTGAACAAAAATTGATTGCGGCCGTTAAAACTATCTTTATAGAAGCCAAAAAGTATCTTTGTAGCTGGTTTCCGAATTGTGACTTATTGGAAATAGTCTTAAACCTTCTCAATGGATAGGTCTCATAAGAAGTTATCAGCAATCAATCTATTACAATGGAACGCACAAAGTGTTCAGCCGAAATTGGTATGCTTTGAAGACTTATTATTTAGGGAAAAAATTCATGTAGCAATAATTAGTGAGACCTGGCTAGATTCGACGACGACGCTTACAGTAAACAGCTATAATATATACCGACAGGACCGTGTTGACGGCTATGGAGGTGTAGCAATCATGACCCACAAATCTATTCAAGCCCATCAATGTTCTTTAAAGCTACGAAATTCTGGAATCGAGGCAGTTCACGTCAAATTACTTAACTGTTCCGACCTACAAAACATTGTATCTGTCTACTGTACGTCTTCAACAAATACAACTACGGCTGACTGGGAGGAGCTCTTTGCAAAGTTTAGTAGTAAATCTCTTGTGGCTGGGGACTTTAATGGACACCACAGAAGCTGGTGCAATAGGTCAGACTCCAGAGGGACGCAGTTGTGGGACGCGGCTTTAGAGCACGGGTTGACGTTCCTAAATGATGGCGCCATGACGCGAGTCAAATTGGTAGATGGACTTCTTCAACAGTCTTCCCCGGATATTTCCTTCACTTCACCTGATATCTCTTTTAAATTTGACTGGAATGTGACCAACGAAAATTTAGGTAGTGATCACTTACTGATCAAAATCAAACTGAACTACTATGACTGTCCTAAATATGTTCGGAAACGAAATCTAAAGCTGGCTAGATGGGTTGAGTACACAAAATATCTATCTGACTCGTTTTCCAAAATTATCTTCAATCGCGATCGGTCCCCAGATTCTGTACAAAATATGTACGATCTCCTAATCAAAGAAATAAACAAAGCTGCCGACTATAGCATACCTTACTACAAAATATCGATAAACCCCAGTTCCACATTTTTAGCCAAACCATACTGGAGTCCTAATCTATCTCTACTCGTAGCCCAACGCAGGCTAGCCCTGAAGGACTTTAGGCGAAATCCCATCCCAGATAACTTATCTCGATTTGAAAATAAAGTAGAAGAATGTTTACGAGAGTTCAGAAAAGCAAAATCGGACAGCTGGCATAAATTCTGCGATACCATTGACGAGGAGACGTCTGCACCCGACCTATGGGGAAAAATGAGGTGGATGAAAGGGTACAAACGGAAAAGAGCACATTTTTCAGATGAGAAACAAATGGAGCTACTCACTTCTTTAACTCCTGATCTTGTCACCCTAGATAAACCCACGTTTTCATCCCCAAAGAGCCCCCTGGAGATCGATTTTACAATTCAAGAGCTAGAAAACTGTTTAAAGAAAAGAGACACTGCACCAGGTCACGACTCAATTACTTATTCTATGATTTACAATACACCCTTGATCGTAAAACAGTATATTCTCCAATTGTACAACCTGATATTTGACACTGGTTACATTCCAAACCAATGGCGCGACATCCATGTGCTTCCGATTCCTAAGCCCTGCACCGATCCGAATACAGAACCAAAACTAAGGCCTATATCCTTAATCAATTGTCTGTGTAAATTGTTTCACTGTATGCTCGGTAAGCGCCTTGAATGGTTTGTAGAGAAACAAAAATTGTTATCTCAGTTTACTGTAGGTTTCCGAAAAGCTCAATCGTGCTTAGACTCCCTCTGTAGATTAACCTCGCAAATTCAAAAAGGATTCTCTAATAACACCCCCACATTTGCTTGCTTTTTAGATGTGGAAGGTGCTTATAATAACGTGCTAGTTCACAAAACTGTAGAGATCCTGGATCAAATCAAAGTAGGATCTAAAGTCTGTAACTATCTTTATTCCTTTTTGATAGAGCGGCATCTGTTTATCCTCCTTAACAATGGTATTGATAAGGTTACCCGTTGGACACATCGGGGTCTAGCTCAGGTGATCCGCTCGCCTTTACTGTTTAATATTACTACTTATAATATCTTCTCGAATATTGAGACGTAAATGTATCTCAATACGCGGACGACCTAGTTCTTTTTATTTCTGAGCCAAATCCGAGTCTCGGAAACCTACTTACAAAGGGCCTTAGATCATTTGGTTATCGCTCTTCGAGATGTTGGACTGGAGGTATCTCCGGCTAAATCTCAGCTGTGCGTGTTCAGTAGGCGAAGAAATGTACAATATCCTAACCTGCTTATAAATAACCAATTACTTCCATCCACTGCAATAGTTAAATATTTGGGAATGTGGCTAGATCGTGGTTTGACATGGGGTAAACATATTAACGAAACAATACAAAAATGCTCAAAATTCTTGAATATACTTAAATCCCTAGTAGGTCCTGGTTGGGGTGTTCATATGAAACATGTGAGGAGACTATATATTGCACTAATTCGAAGTAGGTTAGATTACGGTAGCATATTGTATGATTGTAGTGCTAAAACACACCTTTCCAAGTTGGATAAGTTTCAGAATCAGGCGATGCGGGTCATCGGAGGATTCATAAAAAGCACTCCGATCCATGTCATGGAATCTGAATTGTCACTGCCACCTCTCTATCTAAGAAGATCGCTATTGGCTTATATGTATTGTCTCAGAACTCAGGCTTGGCGGAATAACAAATCAACAAACTCCATCAAAGATCTTTGCATACTGAGCTCCTCCAGTTACTGGTCAAAAAAGAGAAAACCGTTACTGGCCACAGTCTTTTCAGAAACAAAAGATCTTAGCATTTACGCTACTGACCCACTACCGATGTTTGGTTTGAGTGTCTGGACATCTATAGTAAATACTCGAGAAATAATAGACACCAAATTGGCTTGTATGATCCACCCTAAGAAATCATATGAGAGTCACAACATAAATATGGATGTCAAAATTGAACTTCGAAATAAGTATTTAGGCTGGGAATCTGTGTTCACTGACGGGTCAAAGTCCAGTAGCGGTGTTGGCGCTGCAGTGTTCCACCATAAAAGTAATTTTAGAGGCCGCTTTAAGCTAACCACTGAGATATCAGTTATGTCTGCCGAACTTGTAGCTATATCAGAAGGTCTCTCCTTTATACTGCAGCACCAGTTACATAGATGTGTAATATTTTCAGATTGTAGGTCCGCATTGCAACATATAATTCGATGTTCTGGTACAGGTTATAGAGGGATTGCGATTGCTTACGACATCATTCACAAAATGTATGAATGTGAAAAGAAGGGCTACCTCCTAAAGATACAATGGGTACCGTCTCATATTGGCCTAAGAGGCAATGAGGTGGCTGACGAACTAGCCCGTGATGCTGCTCTCCACGGAATAGAGTATGATATGCACCCGGATTATTTCGAAATATTTGCGAGATCAGGTCATGTTCCGTTTAATAAGTTTGGTTATCTAATGAAAAAAGTCGACTCTCCATACTGCAGTGATTGTAAAAATATAACAGAAGACGCTACCCATGTGCTCGAGGAGTGCAGCCGAAACAGCCTGCGCAGAGAAATCTTATACAAAATATTAGAAGTAAACCCTTTAGACCTAGGATCCTTTCAGGTTTTGCTATCAGATCCAAATCTAGAAAATATTTTCCAAATTTACAGTCTCTATAGAACGTTCGAAACAAACCGTCCTGTGCAGACTGTTTCTAACTGATTGTTTTTTATACTTTATTTATTTATTCATTTTATATATTATTTTGTAATAGGAGATAAGATTGTGGTTCACGATGGGGAACAATAGGGCTGGCGTATACTTAATGTATTAAAGCCCTTTACCAAATAAACAGAATTAAAAAAAAAAAAAAAAGTTCATAGCGCCCCGCGCGCCGTTTCCCTAATTTGTGGTTCAAATGAGTAAGGAATATTATTAGGAATAAAATTTATAGAAAGGTCTATAAATTTGAATATTCCTTAATTACCTATCTTAGGTTCTGGGTACACTTGCATCGCTAAATAGTAGACATACCTAGGATAATTTTCATGTATTCTGCTCTTGAAGCTAGATCTCATAACTTTTCTTTAGTTTTTATAAACATTTACTAAAACTATGTGTGTGAACAAAAGCAATGCTCCTTAAATAAGTTCATTCAATTTGGTTGTATCAAGATTGGTCTACGTTCATTAATTTAAATAATAAACAAACAATATGATTATAAAGAAGTGGGTCACATGCTGAGATAATTATAGCCAATCATTGAGGCCTACATTTAAATAAGTTCTATCGTATTTTAAAGATCAAGTAAACTAGCATCTTGCACTGCACTTGCCATACATACCTACATAGGTACATATTATCATTGTCATTGTTCCTTGCGGGGTAGGCAGAGCGTAAACAAACGGATGCCGTAGCCAATGTGACTCATTTAGTCAATTTAATTTGCCTAGACTAGGTTATATGGACTGAAAACTTTGCTGGCACACCATGTAACTGAACAACTTTTGCTATGAAGCCTATGTTGGAAAACTATTTTTTTACGATGCGCAAAACTTTTTCATATAGCCCCCTACATAGAATTAGTTGCAGGTACAGTTTCTTTGTCTGATCATGCCTGTTATTTCGGTACCATGGTTCCTTACACTCCGTACCGTTGGTCATAGACTCTTCTTTATTTGCGCTATTATCTTTAATTCTCAAACATAGGCAGCTAACTTCTCCCTATGGATATTAGGTAGTTAATGACCTATAGATATATAATCATCTAACCATCAGACCAATCGTCTGCCTCCTAGCCGCTTTCTGTCCACTAGGTTTACAGAAGGAGAGAAAGCGACTAGCAAGCAGACACATCAAAGGTATCAAACTAACCCCAATTCGTGAAATTTGTATTTTTATTATCACAAAGCTTCGGATATTTCATCATATTACAGATGTAAACAAATTCGGGATTGTTTACATTCGAACGATCAAAGAACAGGTGCCTTTTCCTGTATCTTTCCTAACTTTCATGTCTTACGTGAGTGAAATAAATATTGTGAGGGATTGTGCCGAATACGAGATACATATTATCTCCTTGGTTGGGTTTTGGTTTTTATGCACGTAAAAAAATATTGGTCAAATATATCAATAGCAAAACATCACCTAAAAACGTCTAGGTAGATAAGTATTGAAATCTATGAAACTCCCAGCGGAAAATATCGTTGAACGACTCAGTGTCCCACACAAGAGAGAGGGGAAAATATACTCAATGACAATAATACTTAGATATCAGTCTACAATTTTACCGGAGATTATACCGTACCTATACAAAATAATAGCATTCAAATGTCATATAGGTATTTGTTGCAAATTATATGACAGACCTTGTTTATGTTTATCGCCTCTACGTGTACTAATACGACAACAGACTTTTTTACGAATAAGGTAGGAGGTATAGTTTAAGCGAAGAATTTGAGATCAAATATGTGTGATGATACTGACGATGATAACAGTTGCTAAATCAATGTTAACCATGCAAGTCCTAAATTTGACGACTCACCATTTAGGATTTACCTATAGGGATTCGGTCATGGTCCTTTCTTAGCATGACTAGAGCTCTATTTTTAAACATTACTTTTACTAATTTCCCGCTCTCGTCTCTACTGGAAGAAACCTTTCTAAATAAACACACGACACCAACTTAGCACCTTAAACGCGAAAGCCTCATTATTCCAAGCCGAAACAAAGGCTCGAGGAATCCGGACTTTTCGACAATGCTAGCTTGTAGTGCCGAGACGGGATGTGAGATTTCTTGTCTAATATATTTTTTTGTGTAGTACGTAAATCATTCATAAACATAACAGCCATCAATAAGATTTTTATTATTATTGATAAGATAAGATAAAAATTAAAACCTTAGGATTCTATAAATCAATTTATAATGTTGACTCTTAAACCAGAAATGATTGGATCTTTGGACGGCTCGGTGTCCTGCTCGAAAAGAAAAAGAACATCTACAAAGTTGTTTCATGACACTTTGCCCACCATCCTTGCCTTCATTTATGCTGTGAAAAACCTACAACATTATTTGACGGTTCCCTGGCCTTATTAGTGGGCCATATAGTGGCCTTTTATGAGACAAGAAAACGTAAGGCCTGTCCCTGTACTATAGTTTGTAGTTACTGCGCAAGGGAGCACGTTAATCCGACAAGTAACGAAGCACAATGGCTCAGCCCGTAGCGAGCTTATTAACAGCCTCTGTCACTTTGCCGGCTAACTTTCAATTACGAGTCTAGAGATTTAGTTGGGCTGGTTCACTTGTAGTTCCTTCGGTATTTGAGGTTGTTTGTGCAGTAAGATTAACATTCCGGAGAGTTTTCCCGTGGGATTGTGTTACTACAGGAAAAGACACGAAGGTTTACGGCAGAATTATCTGTTAATCGAGTAAACTACAATGTACTAAACGAAGTTTTCTGCCTTTAATATTAAATGAAACAGATTTCAGACCGGCAGTACTGATGCCGAAGGTCGCAGGTTCAAATCCTGCCTGCGATGGAAAACTTTGCAAGATTTCTAAAAAAATGTATAGGTACTTACACAACATGTGTTTTCAAAATTGGTATTTAGAAGACCATTAACTACTCCTTCTTGCTGCAAAATGTATTTAAGGCCGTGCCGTGATGCAAAAAGGGTATTTTCAATTCAAAATACTTCCACTTGGAGACGACACCTGACTGTAGTTATTTTATATATGATTTTTGATAATATTTGCTAGATTCTCAACGTTCGCAAAACACGATTCGATTAAATTTTCTCGATAGATTTTTTTTCCAAAGATGACTCCATTTTTTTAGATTTTTTAACTTTATGCCGAAACGGTGCCGAGCTAATCAATGATTTTTCGTAAGCATAAGCACATTATACTTATCTAGTTAGTCAACGTTTGTTTTTTTATTTAAACCTTTTATTGCTGAGAAATCAATAATTTTAGATTTTCAACAATGGCTTGGTTTCAGCCGCGTTTCTAACGCGTACGCGCGAATTGCAAACAGGCCACACCCAGCTCCGCTCTCATTCCACCGTGGCCACTGCCAGAGAGAGGTCATGTCGCACGCTACGCCGAAACTGACAGCTTTTGTCGTAATTTCAGTTATTTGTTTATTTGAAGATTGTGTAAATTTTTAGGCTTCTAAATATTTTGTAGTCAACTCTGAATAAGATACGTTACTAGAATAAGTGTATCTAGTTTTTTTAACGCCAGTTTACGGTCTTGTGCCTCCATCATCCAGTGTACCCATAATGTAAATTTGAAAAATGGGCAACATATCAAAAACAATTATATCGAGGAAGCGCAAAAAAGATTTTTTCAACGCGAAAATAGCAAAATGCAAAAAAATAAGGAAATAGGTACATTTAGCATTACGTGAACGTTTTTTTGTTCATATTTATCAAGTACTATCTATTTATATGAAAAAGTAAATTATATTTATGTTAGTGAAGAAGAATAGTTAGCTTTTTTTACCAATGTAACGCGTACACATTATGTAGACACCTTATTGGTAGAGAGAAGTGTTGATGCATGGAATCTCCTCTAATCAATCGCATTACTTTGAACGAGTTTGCCGATACCTACTCTAAATTTTGATACCTCTCTTGGATGTGACATTGGCTTAGTAGCTAGAGTGAGTGGATTCTTTTGCATACTAATAAACTTTGGGTACTCGGATCAAATCCCCGAGATATAGTTTTTTTGTATTTATTTTGTTGGATATTTTTAGGTTTTCTCTTTTTACACTCCTACTTTAATCATAAATTCTTAATACTTATTACTTATTCTTTCATGCTTTTTTTTAACTTGATGAAAGATTATTGGATTATTATTTATTGCTTATTATCAATGAAAACCATCATTATTACATGAACATATTCACAAAATAATTTTTATATTTACCTATAGATTAGATTAGATATTTACAGATTTTTAAATTGCGAAAATATCTGCCACAGACGTCACAGAGACTTTGGCACAGAGTACATAGAGTCGCCAATATATTATTTAAATTTGATGACCAAACAATGTACGTACCTATCAAAAATTTTTTTTTACTTGGTATTATTAGTAATGGCTTACACAGATAGTCAATTTTTAAATATATTTATAGGTACTAAAAAAATTTGACTAGTGACCGACACCTCAGGACGGGCTGGTGATAAGGTTCAACTTTCCTCAAGGAACAAAGGAAGGTCGAAATATAAAAAAAAAAATTTGATCTCCACTAGTAACTCAAAATATCAGCTGATTGGCAACTTTGTTTGTATGGGAGGTACATTTTTTTCATATTTCGACCCATGTTCGCTGGACAAAGTTGATTCTTATACCAGCCCGATCTGAGATTTCACTATCAGCCACCAGTAAAATTTCACCTAATATAATTTGGCATTGAATTCTAACACTATTTCCAGTACCTAGATGCTTACATATTTTTTTAGCAATATTGGAAACCCGACCTTCAGTTGTGGAAGTTGTCAGCGGTGGAAATTTTATTATCTATCTGAGTCGAGCGCAAAGCAAACACTACCGTACCATCCTTTACTGGAACAATTTCGCCGCATTTTCAGGCCCCGCTATCTCGTTGTAAGCTATAATCACATACTAAAAGCTACAAAATTTCAAGTCCGTAGGTCATTTAGTTTCGAAGTTAAGCAAAGGCAAAGTTTCAGATTTTAGACGGATACTCACTCACTCATGATCATCAAAATAGAACTAGTGCTTCCCATAAACTCAGTGAGCTGAAATTTAGTACGGAGTTAGATTTTAATGACCACATGAAGGAAAACTTTAAAAAGTAGGATAATCGAAGGTTAGGCCAGGCACACCTCTAGGAGCCCAGCTACACCATAGGAGATACAGATATGACTTCAAAGCAAAAGTTGTTCACCTTGATGGGATTCTTCTATAAAATAAGTGAAATCCCACCAAAAACATTCTGTAAAAAAGTAGCCAAGTCTCGATGAAGCTGCTTGTTTATCTCTAAAAAGTAATCAAATCTAGGCAAAGTCATGCCAAGTCTAAGGTTCCTTGATACTTTATCTTTAATACGACTGGCCGTTGAACGTTACGTTTACATACGATTTGTGGATACAATTTAACGGCCAGTCGTATAAATTTAACTATATGAATAAAGAAATAGCATCAAGGAACCTTAGACCTGGCATGACTTTGCCTAGATTTGACTTTGGCTAATATCTCATCAAATATATTTTTATTATTAATAATAAATAAACTAGCCTGATGAGGTACAGAGCAGACTGGAAAAATGGCGGGAAAAGCTGGAGAGTGTTGGCCTGAGAAACGGCAGAACGGAGACTGAATAAAAGAAATGTTTTGTGATTTCGGCGGTCTCTCCGGCTATGCTCCGGTAGCGCTAAATGGCGTTACCTTACCAGTCTGCTCCGACTTCAGGTACCTCGGTTCACTTTTACAAGGCGATGGTGAGATAGACCGGACTATCAAGCACAGAATAAATGCAGGATGGATGAAATGGCGACAGGTCACGGGCACAGTGTGTGACCCCGAATGCCCTCAAACTGAAGGGCAAGATTTACAAGACGGTGGTCAGACCTGTCGTCATGTATGGATCTGAGTCTTGGCCTACAAAAGTGACGGATGAAAGACGATTACATGTATCTGAAATGAGAAAGTTGAGATGGATGTGTGGTGTGACAAGAATGGATAAAAAAAGGAATGAGTATATTAGAGGAAGTTTAAAAGTTGCACCTGTGACAGAAAAGTTAAGAGCTAGCCGTGAGGAGGGATGGAAATCATGTGACGAAAAAGGTAATGAATATGAATGTGGATGGGCGCAGAAGGAGAGGAAGGCCTAAAAAAGTTTGGATGGATTGTGTAAAAGATGATATGAATCACAAAGGTGTAAACGAAGATTTATAGACGGCTGATGAATGGAACAGAAAGACATGTTGCGGCAACCCCAAATAAATTGGGATAAGGGCAGGCAGATGATGAGTAGAAACCCTACAAAACCCTAAAAATGGCTATGCCAGTCGGTATCTTTTCAATAAGACTACTTTAAAATATATTTTTTTATAACTCGGACATTAATGCCTAGTCCTCTGATATGATTGCCTAGGCATTTATGACGTTGTGGCGTAGATATCTGACATCGTTGCGTGTTGCGTAGGTCTCCGTCTCATTGATTTATGTCTAGTGACGTCACACATGCGAGCCCGGTCGAGCGTTGCTAGCCTATTTAAAAAAAATTATATAGGAACTAATAAACGTATACAAGTAAATTTATTTCAGTGAATTTTATCTCATTTTAAAAACTATACGACTAAAACCTACACCTACTGAAATTTAGTGTAGGTTTTGAGTGTTGATCACTAGCGAAATATCATTTTACAATAAAAAAAATCTACTCCGTTCCATAACCCCTTTCAGATAATTTTAAACGCAAGTTCTAGGTTTTTAGTATTGTTCACTAGCAAAATTAAATGTTACAAGTAAAAGAAAATCCCACCAAAAACATTCAATTGTAAAAAGAACCAAGTCTCGCCTCTCATTTCTTATACTGTAAAAAGTTGTGAGATCCATGTGATGCCAAGTCGGTTATTGATTTATTCAAGGACTACTACAGGGAACTTTCATCTTAAACTATTGCGTAATTAGGTAACAGACATCATCTTATAGTAACCAACCATATCGATATTTAAAAACTTTTAAATTTACAATAACTAGAATGACCCGGCCATCGCACCAGACCATCGTATCTCACAAGCAAATAGTGTGCGATTGCCAAGTCATTCTAGTTATTGTAAATTTAAAAGTTTTTAAATATCGATATGGTTACTATAAGATGATGTCTGTTACCTAATTACGCAATAGTTTAAGATGAAAGTTCCCTGTAGTAGTCCTTGAATAAATCAATAACCGACTTGGCATCACATGGATCTCACAACTTTTTACAGTATAAGAAATGAGAGGCGAGACTTGGTTCTTTTTACAATTGAATGTTTTTGGTGGGATCTCATTTCTTTTTGTAGGTAGTTTTCCTCTTTCTTTTTTCTGGAACTACTTCTTGAGTCTCAGCTACAGATTTCCTCAAAGCCCAACCGCAAAGTTAACTTTGTAATCCTATACATTTGTATGGAATTACAAAGTTAATTATGCGGTTGCAACCGAATTTGCAGAATGTTATAGTTTTCCCTTTATTCATACACTAAATACAAGTTGTATTCTAAGTTTGAAGCTGCTCAGTCTGCTAGAAGTACCTTAGAATTTTGATGATCGGTCAGTCAGTCAGGCAGAAAATTAAGAAACTTTGACTAACCATAACTTCTAAACTACTGGTATAAATTAGATGAAATTTGAAATGTATCGTGTCTATGCAGTGCTTGATAAGATATTTTGAAATGAGGGCTCTAAACTTATCGACAAGGGAGTTATGGGGGGGTCGAAAATGGCCTGAACTGGTTCGAGAAAAGGATGGTACGGCCGTGCCGCTTTCAGCTCGACTTGGTGGGGGCACTGCCGTGCCCCCAGATATCGACTCCATTCCATCTCAATTCTCACTTTTTGTTACATGAATTCAGAGTTGTAAAGCTGTTTATAGTTAAAAGTACCTACTTATACCCGCACACCCGAAACGCACTCACCGAATTTTGGATGCTTTGTATGAAAATCTATGGAACCTCGAAAATATTGCCGAACCGCACGCGCCGAATCGAACGGATTCCCCAGCCAGTGCTGATCATAGACTATAATGATGATGACTATGACGTTGTCGATGCACAAAATTATATACAAGTTTAACTTGAAATTATAACTTTCCGCATGTAATAGTTTTACAACACTGTAATCGGGGTTTGGTTGATATTTTGGACCCATTTCATGAAGAATCTAATGCTATATAAGGAAATAAAACGAAAAAGAAAACACGGACGTATAAACTAAACTTTGTATGCTGACTGTAGCAGCGCTGTCAGCTGTCAAGTGCCGCCATTTATATTCCCCTTCTTTAGTGGAACGGATTATACTTTATATCCTCGTTACAATTTGCCAGCAAAAACACCTCGTCATGCTGAACAATTTTTACTTTGAAGCCATTACAATAACTACATGAACAATAGTAAAATTCAATTACTTGACAATGGACAAAATGTTTTCTGCTTCTTCTTTACATTTTATCACGTTTATATTCTAGCAATTTGACATTCTGCTACTTTGACGTTTTGTCATTTTGCCTTTCTGCACATTCTACTTCCTTGAACAATAATATTTTTAAAACGTTGAACTAGTGGCACCTATGATATGCTCACAAGTTTTGTTCCACCGTAGAACCAGTGGGCAAAAATATTTCCACCTATTGTTGCCTGCCGCATGCAACTTTCCGAAAAGTACACATACATGGCAAAATTATCCATTAAACTGGGAGGAAAGTACTTACTTGGCAACACCGATTCGATTCGATGCATCCGCATTATTCGGCGCGTACGGTGAGTGCGTTGCCTTGCGGATGTTCGGGTATATTTACTTTCACCTGTTTTAGAAGTGTATTTGTTCAAAGCTTTTCCCCTAGGTGGCATTGCACTAATTTGTTCCACAATTGATCAACAGATGGCTAATTATTGTAAATTTACTTGGAAAGAAAAGTTTTGACATCTTGACCCCCGCAAAGGGAGCACCCCCTGGGGGCGTGGCTAAAACGGTGCTGGCGGCTTCGATGCATCACCTTAACCTACCAATTCAAAACTGCATCAATTTCGAGTTCCAACCTAAGGTTCATTTCAGAATGATCAATGGACGATTTGAATAGTTCGGTGTTTAAGTTAGTCTGACTGAAGCTAAGTTCAGCTCGTTGCTAATATTTATCTTGGTCAACTGAGCACTTAATAAAGGAATTTAAATTTTAATAGGTACTCGTAGCAAGGTTCTTGATTCAGAGTCACAAATTCTATAGTATCATTAATTCATTAGTCTTAAAACTAAAAAAAAATACAACATGACTATTTCCTCTATTTCTAGAGGCATTTTTTTTTCATTGATTTTATAGCACCCATTTTAGCATTCATCTAGGTACTCTGCATTAACCATGATCAGAAGAATATCGAAGAATATCTTTCAATTCCACAGGATCAGCATGTAAAGTAAAGCTTTATAGTTGAGGAGACAACTCGCTGCATTCGCGGCCGTATGGCGCTTCCTTTCTCACTTGAATTCACCACCAAGTGTGTAAGACAGCGCCATGCGCCGCCATACGGTGGCAAATGCGGTCTTCTCAGCTATAGCTATTTACTACTTCTATTAAGTTCAAAAATTATTTGATAACTTCATAATATTCTCATACAATAATGGAATGCGTTTGCTTGAGTGCCATTTAAACTATTATATTCTATGTTTTCTCATGAGTAAGATGTGGGTAAGTACCTATCTACTTCACGTTCAAACACTTTTGAGGCGAACAAAAAGAACCACAGAACCCCATATTGATATTTATTTTTTCCAACTAGTTTTTTTTCTAAGAACTTCTCGACAAGAGGAGATCAAATAAGTTTCTTTGACCGAGCCCAATATTTGAACAGTTCAAAAATCGATTTAAAGCGAACCGATGTGGAGAATCGACAAAGATGTGATTTGAATAAATATTCGGGAACGCTTACTAGAATCGATCCTTATCGATCGAAGCGTTAGATCCAATATCGAGATAGATTTCGTGGAAATAACGTTTTGGGAGGATGTACTGATGTACTTGAAGATTTATTTTCTATGTCGTCACCGTAAACTAAACTGTACGTAGTTTGTGAAAGAAAAAGATGTTTAGGAAATGATCCTGATGTAGGAACCGTGAGGATTGGCGTTGTAGAGAGGAGGCCTATACCCTGCAGTGGGTGGATGTGAGCTTAGGATGATGATGACGATAATGAACTAACTTTTCAAAGAAGCTTGTATGTAAACCGTAAATTAAAACCTTAGCAGAAAATTCTGTCCTTCTTGTCTAGGAGATTAGTATAGTTATACTGAAAGAGATCAGTATACACTGATTATTTTAAATATTTGTATTGAAAACCATTATACGCTGACCTCATAAAAGGTTGCAACAAGGTACAACAAAATAAATTCAAAGAGCAATCAATACGACAACAACCAAACAGTCCACTTATCAAAAGTTGATATCGTTAGCTCGCAGCCTTCGAAGTTTACCTAGTTACCGGAAGTTATGTCAGGTTGTCAATTTAACAGTTTACCGCGCCACAGTTCTACGTCAAACATGCCAAGTTTTCCCATCGAGGGTTCAACTTTTAATTGGAGTGGTATTTTTAAGTTTTTGGGTACAACCGTACCATTCCTGTTTTCGAAGAAAGGTGCCATCACCGCATTGGGCTCACGTATAAAAAATCGAAATTAAAGATCAGTTATTTATATTTGTCAAAGTTATCTTTGATGATTATTTATTACACCTAAAAGAGCTTGTACCGTACAAAAGAAGTGGGGGCAAAACGACACCCTAGGTAACACCAGTAGTAATAGATGTTCAAAGGTAATAGATTGATTAAAATTATGTCTTTGTAATGATAAATATGTTAATGTTTAAATGCAGAGTCTATTTTTTATCTTTTTCGTGATTTAAATGATAGTTATCCAATCGTTTCATATTTCTGTTCATCAAATATCTACCAATGTTTCTCCACTACTATGTATAGACCTGTCCCTTTACGTGCCAATTCCTGCACTATACCTGTCGTATCCATTAAACATTCCTAGTGCCATTTTAAGTCAATATCAAACATTTTGTTCCCAAAATAACTGTGCTGTAAGGTTACTCTACTCATATCCCATATCGCACATTTCACCGGACAAAGGCATCAACGCTATCTCGACGTGCCATTTGACTTTCGCTATCGGTTCCGAAGTGTCGTACAAGTGTTACTTAGGTACGCGTTATCGAGTAAGAGCGATATGCTTATTTTCTCCTTTTATGAACCGATGCGATTGGTTAATTGGTTTGCGTTGCTTACTGGGTGATAAGGTCTGCTATAAAAACTAATATAGATAATTTTTCGTAATAAAATTTAGGTAGCAGTATGTCGAATCATTTAAGTTTAGGTAGAATATTGAAAAAAATATCAAAAGTTTTTTTTTTTAATCGGTTACAGAGGAATCATACATTTTTATTTGCTCAAAGTTCTTAGGATTGTTAAGTAAATTAATACTACTACCCAGAATTTCCGAGATAGACAAATACACACAAACACTTGCAAAATACGTTGCCATAAACACTTGCAATAATCGCATGGTATAAAAGTAATACGCGTATGTATTTTATCACTCCTTTTGAATGCGTCACTGTATTTACAACAACTTTATTATTTTTGTGTTGATGACCGTCCTCTTTTTCACATTGTTCATTATGTTTTATCTAAAAGTACCTATGTTCTTTTCTTACAACTCTCATTATTATTGTTCATTTATTGTTTTTTTAATTGGTTAAAATACCTATTTTAATTTTTAATCTTGTTTGATTCATGTTCATTATAAAACGTCCAGTTTGTCACAGTTTTATTCAAGTTCATAAAATAAGTATTTATGACATAAATCCTCTATCATTCAGTTTATTGAAATACTTAAAGTAAACTCACCTGCTTCCAACTATCACAGTTTAAGAACCAAATACCTCTGACAATAGGGATTATATCCTGACTTATTGGACAGTTAGGTGAAGCCTTTAATATCCAAATAGTAGTAAGAGAACGTCAACTGAATATCCGCATATCTCAAGTTACTCAAGGGACCAACATATTTTGGTTCTCTATTTGAGATTTAAAGTTTCGCCAGTATAAGTTGATCTCTTAAATGGTTGGTTTAAAGTGTGGTGTCAGTACCAGGAACCCAATGCAAGACCTCCAATTTATCACTATTTGGCTTTCTATAGTAAAATATTTGCTATTGTTGTTAAGGTGTACGACATACAATAAAACTGAATCGTTCTTAATATCCGTCGTAAAGTTTATATCGACATGATTAATTTCTGCTCTGGTTGTGTCAGAACTAATTTAATTGTTAATATAAATCAGTGTTTAACGATTATTGCATATAGACTTATCTATGAGACGTTATTGTTTCTTAATTACCGTTTCTAGCACATATATTGATGTGTACATGAATTCAATTATTTACAAGGATGTTTTTAGTCTCAGTGGTTTTAATAAAGGTGCCTAAATAACTTAAGTATAATTATGGTTCCTACCCAAGAATATTACGAAAATGTACTTGTTGCACGTCGACTTAGAAAATATCTCAGTATTAATATCACGATCGATATTTAACGTAGTTTATTAACAGGTAGTTTGCGTAAAATTAAACGTTATAAACTATTTAATGGCAAATCAAATTCTAGCTGTTGTTTTATGAGCCCTAATTATGTTATCAAAACCTTTATGTTTAAAACTTGACAACGTTAAAACTTATGTTGGATAATTGGTACTTAATCATTAAAGGGACATGATCTACCAAAACTTACATAGGAAATATATTAGAAAATAAGATACAAAATTTTACACAAGACATAGTTGCGCTGCTTTTATTATATTCAGACTTACACCAGTTACTTACGATTTTGTTTTCACTTGGGTAGACGGAAAAACCGTTGTTTTTACATATTTCTAAAAGGTCTTTTACTGCATTTTGGTTGACATCATTGTTCCAGCACGCAACAATAAAATTAGGTATTCCATAAAGAAAGGCCTTTAACAAGAATCCCAGACAGGTCGCGAAGTCTGTTTACTTTCTAAGAAACCTTATAAATCGAATGGCCGTCTATGGCTATTCCCAATAACCAACTCTTCAAGAACTCCCTTACCGCGCTATGCTTGTTCAAGTTCAATCTTTTTCCAGCTTTCGGATAGGTGTTAAGAGGTCTTTGTATCTTGGTCATGGGTGCTTTCAATGGCTAATACATCGCTGTTTAGCCCGTGTAGTGCATAGTTATTAAACGCCCGTCTAAGGTTATTGAACTTTGATTATAGCGGCCCTGATATCATTGATATTGATGCCTTTGTGTCTAGTAAGCTCAATCATTGCTGAGATTTGCATACGCAAATATAGCAAATTTTAGTGTAGGACTCGGATGTGTAGGATGAGTATGAGATACCTAGATTACATAGTATTATGTTATGAACGACGATTTAGCAGATAGGTATACAATATTTATTTGTGGTACAACAAAAAGTTATGTGAACAATTAGTGGAGATATTTTAAAACAGCTTAATCAAAATATCTTGTTTGCTCATAACTAAGCACCAAAGTACAAATTCACAAATCTTGCAACAGGTTTATCTACAAACACAGTTTTCTCAAGAACAAATCCCACAGGTTGTGAAGGACAAAAACTGTGCCAATTGTCTAAGTGACTTCATTTGCGATGATTCATCCATCCGGGTGATTCAGATGTTGACAAAGAATAATAAAAGTCCTTATTTTCTTTGTTGAGCCCAACGAGTGTAATAATCTATGCAAATGCGAGTTTGAGATGTTTGACGATGGGAATAAAGAGGAAAAGTATAGCCTTGAGGAAGTAAAAAGATTTTGCGAAGAAAAAGTCGCGTAGGGATATTAAATTATGATTTTTTTTATGGTTTCAGAAAATGACAATTTTTAATACCATATCACTTATAAAATAAGGCGAGGAACACACGCAACGTCGGTTTGTGCGTCGTTTGTTCGATTTTCCACCTTATTTTTATACGAATACGGTTTATGTCAAACGATTTGACAGACAACGCAGCGTTGTGCGATGCCGTTTGACACAAACCGTATTCTTATGCAAGTAGGGTGGAGAATCGAATGAACGACGCACAAACCGACGTTGCGTGTGTTCCTCGCCTAAGTCATAAGTAAGTACCTACATATTTTAAATCGATGACAAAATAATGTTGTTTGAGTGGTAGTGCGCCTTTTGAATAGAACAACGATAGATATCCATGAACAATAAAATAATCTTTCTAAGACCAAGTTACGTCTAATCAAGAACTTCTGAATAATTTGAACGGCTCTCAACATTACTTAGATTCAACCATTAATTTTGCGTTCTCTTCTAATACCTGGGATTCCATTCATTTTGTAACACAAAATGCCTTACATTATTACCTCGACTGCTGTATGTTATAAATTAGTTCCAGAGAAACACAATTTCCTAATAAACTTCATAGAAAGCGGCGACTTAAGCCCGGTTAGGCTTAAGTCCTACTTTACCACACATAATACGTGTCCCGTTTCGTCACAAAGCTTTTTTTTCAATTTTAGTGCATTTTGTTTTAACCTTCTTATTTAGAGCATCTTATCAACAGTAAGACAAATCATGTAAACGTGCAAATTTACTCGTATAATCGAACCGTAACGAACTGGGATAAAGAATTATAACTATGATTATTGTCAGTATCCTTAAGCATCGCGAAAAGTGGGAAAAAGGGAGGGGGGAGGACTTTGCCCAGCACTAGTGGGAACCAGAAGTCTAGATAAGGTTAAAAAATACTAGGTATTATTCATTGAGTGTGCTCTGTGTGGGTGTGTGTGACGCACCGATTTTTATCAGGATACTCGTACTTTAGGTATAGGGAATTGTGAAAGAAATAAAATAAATTATATTATCTGTGCTTATACCTATTTTTTTTACTACAGATCATGGTGTCAATATCTGACTTGGGCTTTGACTTTGATACGAGATAAACAATTTCATGGCCGACCTTTGTGGCAAACCGGGGCCCAGTCAAAGCGGCGAACTTGAGACGGTCAATATAAATTGTGCTATATTGAATGCCCTATTCATTTACTACGTGAATGCTATCATTAATTATATTTTCTATTTCAGTGTTTATGCCTGGATGTGCGACAAGTGGTAAATTGCTGTTCTTTGATTGGATGTATTTATGTCTTCCTCCTATTGATGCGGACATGATTCGTATTTGTATCGGTTCTTATTTGTGTTCTGCTTTTTATTGGTGTGGCGATTAGAGTATGTGTTGTATTTTTCTGTGTTGAATTAAAATTGCTTTTAAGCATTATTTCTGGATTATTTTCTATTGAATTTGTATTTTTATGTTTATTGTTGGACGTTTAGCGTTAGACCCCCTCCGGGAAGATGGACCAATGACTTAAAATAGGCGGCTGGTAGCGACTTAGTCGCCTTTTACGGCACCCATGGGTAGAAACAGGATGATGCTATTCTAAGCCGGCACCACACGGCCAAAAAAAAGTAAAAAAAGTTCTTCTTAAAGTTCAGTTACTTCTTATTGGTGTGTTTTAATTTTGATACGGTCGTACCTGCCACTATCTGCAAAAGACTTTGAGTCTTGCTTCTTATTAGGTATGCATGTGGACAGATCAGTTTACCTACTTCCACCCACCACTATCAGCGTAGCGCTTCGAAAATAATCTAGTCTGACGGGCAGCGCGTTTCATACGACCTATCTGTTATTGACTTGGCATTTTGCCTAGACAAGCAAGGTGTTAAGTTAAGGTTGAATGGACTGATTCGCATTTGCTTAGGTAGCTAAGCTATACGAGTGGGAAAATTATTTGTTGCATAGGAGACGTTTGTTTTTTGAGTAGGGGACGTTGGTAGATTCATTTATTGTAGGTAATTATAAAAAAGCGTTCGTCATGAAACTTACCTCCTGACTTCCTTCTATTTTCTTCAAGGTTAAAGCTCTTCTTTGTATAGGATTCAGTCGCAAAATTTTAAACTATGACAATATGCGGAAAAAAACTTAATCATATTTGAAAATCGAAAATCTGAACTCAGAAGGATGATCAAAACATCAAAATTTGATACAAGAACGTCATTATGATTCTGAGCAAATTTAAATCCAAGAAATATGACGTTCGTGCCAACCATCTTCTTCATTCATGCATGAGTTCTGCTGAGTTTCCAGTTAATTTCAGTTGAAGTCAATGAGCGTCAAAATCGTCACTAGTACTGAGTGAACCATCTGCATAGTCGCCTCACGCGCCGTTTTCCTAATTTGTGGTTATACGCAAATGTGATTTAAACCAAAGACCCTTTTACTTGACGCACAAATGTACAAAACCTATTAGAATGTGAATGGCTTCCATATATTCTATTCTGAACTAAATAGGGAATGGTCACGTTTTACCAAACGACGTTTGTTCTAGATTCGTAAAGGTTAATTGTAATTAGACTATTTTGATTCCTCAGATAGCCTGCTATTTGAAATACAAAGGGCTTGTCCGTAAATAGCAACTACCTGCCCTTATATTAGTCCTTTTGGAGTCGGCACAATACTGGGTAAAATTTCACTAGTGACCGATAGCGAAAAAGCAGCTTGTAGTAAGAAAGAGCTTTCCCAATAGAATATAGGTAAAATAAGAAAAATAATACCAGCCAAAATACCAAACGACCCATTTTTTGGATCAACTTATACTGCATTTTTCATACAGTTGCTCAGACTAACAAGTCTAAGTTGATCCCTTGAGTACAAGGGGCAAGCTCCACAGAATAGATACGAGACGCGACGCGCAACATCCTGTCAGACAAGCGATAATCAGCCGTTTTCGATGGGACACGCGTCTACCGTGTGTAGCTTTGTTTCTTCTGTTTCATATAAATTTGTAAGGAAACGTCTCACGCATTCGACGGTCACTTGTTTGACAGTTGCCATTTTACGTCTCACGTCTACCTAATAGTGTAGCTTGTACCGTGTGGTAGCGGATACCGTGTGGTAGCGGCTAAGAATACTGCCACCTCAAGTCTACTCATGGTGTTTCGTAAAAAGCGACGTAGAGTTTTGACCTCGGCTGAACATCTGTCGACTATGGACAACCGCATGGTGGCGGTGATACCACCTACAATAGCATTCCCAAAGAGGGTTGACTTCAGGCAGGCGGCCGGTCATAAAACTAGCCAAATCCTTTTGCAACATGTTTTTTTGTTCAAGCAAAAGGTGTTGCGCCGACCCCAAGTAAATGGGATAAGGGCAGGAAGATGATGATGCCTACTAAGTGTAGCTTGCGCCCAAATGCATCTGATAGTCCAATAGCCAAGACTATTTGTTTCAATTTCCAATTCCAGCGTTCCCAACTACTAATTCCCCCAGTCACGTCTCGTCCCAGTTACAGGACAGTTAGCCTCCGAACGTTAATTGTAATTATCGAGTTCGTTCCTTCGTTCGTTTAGAATCGTTAGTACTTGTACTATTGCCGGCACAGCTACCAGGGACCAACTTAAACTGGCTGTACTCACTAATATTTAAGAAAAACCAGTTTACCTTGGTCCCTTAAATGTATAGGTTGATATGCTGGCGGGTACTTGCTTCTGATCGGCTTTGAGCTTCGATTCTTCTAATGAACTGGTGTAAGTACGATTCCTTTCTGTGCAATGCTGTATTTACTTTATTTTTCTTCGTTGTGTTCTACGAAGTGACGTAGAAAAACATGTATGCGTACGCAACTTTCATTATTTATTTGGTAGAGGGTTTAGCCAAGGCTTTGGTCACGTAAACCTAAAGACAGGATATTTCAACAGTTAGACTGGACAAATAAAGGACTGAAAATGGACGGAGAAAGACTGTTAAACCTTAGAGTCGTCGATGATCTGGTGCTGCTTTCAGACGATGCAGTGGAGATGATCTTCATGATTGAAGACTTCAAAACTGATTCCCTCATGACTGGAAAATTATGACGAACTTCAGCCCTGATGCCACAAGAAGTAGTATATTCTAAAATTAATAAAGATGTATTGTTTCGATACATTACAATTCTAGGCAGGTAGTTTCTGGAACGACCCACAATATTTTTAGTCCTAGTGAACCTTACAGGCCATTGACTAACCCTGCTAAGGTTTAAAGGATTCTATTTCTGTTTCAAGGACATCTCGCTTAGTCATCGATGGGCATCGCTTGGCAATCGATAAGGTGTAAAATCATGTATGTGAATATTTTCCAATATTAGCATCCTGTGTAACGTTGCGGCATGCATGACAATCACATCACTGTAGGTAGGTAACTACTTATAGGGTTCGTTAGTAAGGCTGAATTACTTCAGTGCCTACTTACTTTTAGTGTGTTGCATTCGGCATCAATCTATGTCTATATTTCCGGCCAATAGCCGTCCGCCGTATTCGTGGATATTTTGTCTGTTTGCTTGTCTAACTCTTTGCGTTACATATTTTGTATTTATGTCTATTATCTAACCACCGTCTATTTGTCTAGGTCTGTCTAAAGTTTTGCATCAGTTTAACACTTGGGTATTTTCTGATTTATATCTCTCTGGCTTGTGAACTCATTTCATACCTAGAGATGCTCTGAGGTATCAAGTTGAAATTAGCTTAGCTTCATTTAAACACTTATAAACATGTATCTAGTATCATCTCTTATATTATGCCAATAACAGAAAATTGAACAGAACCTTGATACTTCGAGTTCAAAGCACACTTGACCGGTTTTTATTCACGCACAATCTTTTGTTTCATAGTCAGTTAAATGGCTAGAGCTTTTGTTCCGATGTCGATATCTACTTACTAATTATGTTGTCGATGGCCATTCAGATACTGTTACTGTTTATGTCAGTTTTTTAATAGTATGGTGTAACAGTAGGTGATT